>CAUYQV010168625.1:0-11248 GCA_963574575.1 Galagoides demidoff
GTGGTCCCAGCTACTTGGGAGGCGGAGGCAGGAGACTCGCTTGAGCCCAGGAGTTGGAGGTTGCTGTGAGCTGTGATGCCATGGCACTCTACCCAGGGGGATAGCTTGAGGCTCCGTCTCAAAAAAAAAAAAAAAAAAGTACCGACTCTGCACATCTCCTATAAATGGATTCATCCAATATGTAGCCTCCTGTGTCTAGCTTCTTTCGCTTAACATGTTTGCAGGATTCATCCATTTTGTAGCATGTCTCAGTACTTTGTGCCTTTTAATGGCTGAATAATATTTCATTTTATAAATAGACCACATATCATCTATTTCTCAGTTGACGAATATATGGATTGTTCCCATGTTTTTTGCCTTTATGTACAATGCTATTGTGAACATACGTGTAAACATTTTTATGTTAGGTGGCGCCTATAGCTCAGTGGGTAGGGCACCAGCCTCATATACCGAGGGTGGCAGGTTCAAACCCAGCCCTGGCCAAACTGCAACAAAAAAAATGGCTGGGCTTTGTGGCTGGAGCCTGTAGTCCCAGCTACTCGGGAGGCTGAGGCAAGAGAATTGCCTAAGCCCAGGAGTTGGAGTTTGCTGTGAGCTGTGACACCACAGCAGTCTACTGAAGGTGATAATGTGAGACTCTGTCTCTAAAAAAAAAAAAAAAATTTGTGTGGACATATGTTTTCATTTGTGTATATACATAGGAATAGAATTTCTAGATCATATGGTAACTCTTAGTTTAATTTATTGTAACTGCCAAACTTCTTTCTGAAGTGGCTGCACCAGTTTACAATTCCACAAGCTGTGTGTAAGGATTTGTTTCCCCATATTCTTGCCAACATTTGTTATTATCTTCTTTTGCAGGGAGGTACAGAATCTTACTCTTTGCCCTCTGTAGAGTGCTGTGGCATTGTCATTGCTCCCAGCAACCTCAAACTCTTTGGCCCAAACGATTTTCTTACCTCAGCCTCCTGAGTAGCTAGGACTACAGGTGCTAGATGCTTGGCTAGTTTTCTTTTCTTCTTTTTTTTAGTAAAGATAGGGTCTTGCTCTTGCTCAGATTGATCTGGAACTCCTGAGCTCAAACAATCCACCCTCCTCCCCACCCCCCAGAGGGCTAGGATTACAGGCATAAGCCATCATACCTGGCTTCTGCCATCCCAGTGGATGTGAAGTGGTATCTCATTATGATTGCCGTGCTTTTTAAAATTGTAGCATAGAGAGACCTTTTACTAGAAATCAGCATATCTGCTCTGACAAAGGAGTAATACCTCAGCTATTCTTTTCCTCTCTGCACCTGCTAATTAATTCATAAGCCTAGTTTTCAATTACAAGGTTTTTTAACACACCTTGGATAAGATTAAATAGTCAGCTAGGCACCTGTGGCTCAAGCGGCTAAGGCTCCAGCCATGTACACCTGAGCTGGGGGGTTCGAATCCAGCCCGGGCCCACCAAACAACAATGACGGCTGCAACCAAAAAATAGCTGGGCGTTGTGACGGGTGCCTGTAATCCCAGCTACTTTGGAGGTGGAGGCAGGAGACTCACTTGAGCCCAGGAGTTGGAGGTTACTGTGAGCTGTGATGCCACAGCACTCTACGCAGGGCAACAGCTTGAGGCTCTGTCTCAAAAAAAAAAAAGATTATATAGTCATCTCTAGTCACTCTTCTAATACTAGACCTTCAAAATTGTCTTTTTCATTTGAATGATTAGTACACATTAGGGTCTCTACTTAGTTTTCTCTGCTATTTTTAAAACCATCTATAGAATGTTGTGGTCTCTTAGTTCCATCCCTTTTTCTACAGGTAAGTTATCAGCCATTTGACTTATGCAGATGGTCTTTATTATAATCATATATTCGAATTTAAGGAGTAAGTTTTACTATGAAGGGATATGAGAAAAAAATTCAAACTGGGTTTTTCCTGTGCTCTCACACCATAACAGTTAACACAGAAGACTTCTGTGATCAAAAGTAAGGGTGAAGGGATGTTTACACCAGCAGGTGTCCTCTAATTCAATTCTGACACTACCTGGAAACAGCCCCAGATCCCATAGGTTGAAGGCTCAGTCTCCAAGTCTGTCCCCTCCTCCCCACCAGTCACAAGTCCAAGCCTCTGGAACTTCTGACTGGCTTCAAGTTAGGGTTCCCAAGACCTCTGTCTTTGAGTTCAATTGATTTGCTAGAGCAGCTCACAGAACTCAGGAAAACTTAGGATATTTTTAAGAGTACAAGTGAACAGCCACATGAAGGGATTCACAGGGCAAGGTCTGGAAGGGTCTGAGCACAGAAGCTTCTGCCCGAAGCAGTGGGAGTGCACCACACTCCTGGCACATGATGAGTTCTTGTTCACCTTCCCATACACCTCCATGTGTTCAGCTTTCTAGAATGTCTCTAAACCCTGTCCTCTTAGGCCTTTTATGGAGACTTCACTGGATAGTCATGATTGTAGCATGACTAGGGTGACTAGACGTCCCACTTTTGGCAGGACAGTCCTGCTTTTGAACAATTTGTCCCGCATCCCATGGCGTTTTTAAAAAGTCCCAATTTTTGGAAAGAATGTACGAACGGGCGGGAGAATAGGAAGGGAATATACGGTTTTTGGCTGCCATGTGGCTCTTTCGTCAGAATATGAATTTTATATTATTTTTGTTAATTTTATAATGTTAAACTGTAATAATAACAAATAATTATTAAGAAGTGATTATCGAGAACTGCTTATCAAAGTTTGCATTGTTGTCAGGCCCTGCCCTGCCCTGTCCACTGCCCTGCCCCCGCCCACCCCACCCTCCTGTTGTCCACTTTACAAATGTTAAAATCTGGTCACCCTAAGCATGACAAATGTTAAAATGTGAGTGGTCAAAAAGGGTATGATCTAAAACCAGCAGACTAGGGAAACCTAGCAAGGCCTGTCTATTTATATTCTTGTTGGCCGCTCGATGCAGTATGTCTCTTTCCTCCAGGGTGTAGGATAGGATCCTCTCTGGAATGGGGGTTTTATGAGCCACACTCAGATTAGAGTCCTGCTTTGGGCAGAACAAAGTCAGAGAAATTCTGCTTCCTGAGGCTTAAAGTACCCCAACATTATATTATAACAAAAGACTGTAAAAGGGCTACAGGAATTATGAGCCAGGAAGCATGAATGAAAACATGTATATTATTATATCACAGGCCACCTTCAGTTTTCAAACATAAGTTCTTTCATCAAAAGATATACAACTCAGAAGTTCTGCCACATTACAAGAATCCTGTTCAGTCATTAATAATTCTTCCAATCTGTCATTATATGAAGATGTATCCCAGGGTGAGACCACTCAGGTTTGTTTGCAGGCTTCCATTGGATCTTGTTCGGTTCCAAAAGCAGCAGTGGTCTTCACCTTTTCAGGCATCTAGTATAATTGAGCTCAGACACAATGTAACAAAACTCTCTTGCTCTGAGCCTCTTTTGAGGTATTAATGTAACATCAGATTTCCCGCAAATTATAACACATATTCACTCCTTTACCCCCAGCTGCTATTCCTTCTTTTCTCCATTAATAACCTTTGGAAGGGACTAGAGTTCCTAGTGAGCTGGTCTTCATTGTAGGCAGCAATATTCATCCAGCAAGTACCTCCTCTTCAGTCCATTCCCATTCAGATAAGGTAAGCTTCTGATAAGGTAACCAGGTGTTGACCTAGTGAGCCATTTATACCACAAGACAATACAGCTGCATTCCCTGTTAACCTCAATTTTGCACATCTCACCTCTATCAGGCCTTTAGGAATTCTGGCATAATCTTTTGAAATACAGTTTTTTGCTTGAGAATCACCCCTACTTCTAGTACTTATAGTTGTGGCCCTAGCCTTAGGACCATGCATCCAGTAGGGAAAAGAAAAAAGAAAAAAAAAAAGAAGTCGAGGTAATATGGGAAAGAAATAAAGAAGTATAATCATTATACCAGCTTACTCCTCCCTTATAAAAATTGCATAGTGATATGAGTATCCTTCCTCATCCCTTATTACCCAATCAACCAGAAAAATATTTGTCTCTTTTGGCATCCTTTTAATAGGCCAGTTATCCATTGCCCTTCTGCCTGACCATGTAACTAGGCCATTAGCCACTACCCACGAGGAAAATCTAGTAGGGATACTTCTTTAGTCTCACACAAATTGAGTGTGAGCACACACTTGTGAAGGCATGTAAGCCAGCCCTTCATGATTTTATCTCCCTTTGTTTTAGAAAACCAGTATTATGGCTCGGTGCCTATGGCTCAAGCTGCTAAGGCACCAGCCACATACACCTGAGCTGGCGGGTTTGAATCCAGCCTGGGCCCGCCAAACAACAATGATGGCTGCAGACCGGGCGTTGTGGCGGGCGCCTGTGGTCCCAGCTACTTGGGAGGCGGAGGCAGGAGACTCGCTTGAGCCCAGGAGTTGGAGTTGCTGTGAGCTGTGATGTCAGAGCACTCTACCCAGGGTGACAGCTTGAGGCTCTGTCTCAAAAAAAAAAAAAAGAAAAGAAAAGAAAGAAAGCCAGTATTATAATGGCTTGTTCCACTTGTCTATCAAACTATTATTCTGAGAAGGTTCTCTCTTTGTCCATTGCTGAACATTATGGGCTATAAAGCGTGTTTCTGTGTCTGAAGAAATGATAGTTGGCTGTTCCAATCCCTGCCACATGTTCTGTTCTGGTTTTCCTATAGCATCTGAGAATTTGAATCTTATACTAGATTAGCCAAAGCCCACTCCAGAATCAGTCTCTATTCAAGACACATTTGTATTGATCATTACATTGTATGCTTATATGAAAATATCACATGTACCCCATAAATATATACAACATTATGTATACATATTATTTAAGAATGTTTAAAAATGTGAAAAAAGACTCATTTATAGCCCTCAGGGCTACCAGCATCAGTCTCACTTAACCAGCTATGTTCAGGGCTTTTCTAGCAGGGAATCTATCCCACAGCCATCAGCAGTCTCTCTTTTGCTGGCAGATAGAACAATTCTTTTTCTTTTTTTTTTTTTTTTTTCAGTTTTTGGCTGGGGCTGGGTTTTAACCCACCACCTCTGGCATATGGGGCTGGCACCCTACTTCTTGGAGCCACAGGTACCACCCATTAGAACAATTCTTATTGGCAAAATGAGCCTGAAAGGGTGCAAAGGAACATGTCTAGCTTCAGCCAAACTCTGCACTGCTGTAGAACCCCCAAATCCACTTATTTTCATGGACCCAGGTGGCCACTTCAAGGGAGTACATGAGGATATCTCCCTGTCAACTCCAGTCAACTTCCACATCTGGGAATGGGTTCTTCTGATGGTCATCAGCATATCTTATTTTAATACCTCCCCCAATTTCCACAGGGCATGGCCCATATAGGCATCCCTTTAACAGGTCAATTCTCCATTGCCCTTCTGCCCAACCATGTGACCAGACCATTGGCCCACTACACATGAGTCAGCCAAAACCCAACACAGGGGCTTCTGCCACTGTTCAGCTATTTCTGTTAAGAAAAGAGCATGTGGCTCAGCGCCCGTGGCTCAATTGGCTAAGGTGCCAGCCACATACACCTAAGGTGGCGGGTTCAAATCCAGCCCAGGCCTACCAAACAACAATGATGGCTGCAACCAAAAAAAAAAAAAAAATAGGCATGTGGCGGGCACCTGTGATCCCAGCTACTTGGGAGGCAGAGGCAGGAGACTCACTTGAGCCCAGGAGTTGGAGGATGCTGTGAGCTGTAATGCCACCCAGGGGGACAGCTTGAGGCTCTGTCTCAAAAAATAAATAAATAAATAACTAATTTAAAAAAAAAAATAAAGAGCATGCAATTCTTCCTTGATCAAAGTGGCATCCTTCCAACCAGGATGTTATTTACTGCCATGTGCAAACCAAGCAGCTCTTGGTCAGTCAGTTGAGGGTTGTTTATAGGGCACTGTCTGAGTGACATGAGAATCTAGAAGCTCCCCACACAGTTCTAGAGGCAGTCCTAGAGGAAAGGAGGCTACCTCCTCATTTTTTCTTCTTTCATTCTTCAGGTAGCATGATCTTGCATAAAGCATTTCCTTTTTATTAGGGAACTCTTTGGGGCACTCACTTCTCCATTAGACTGTTTCTCGGACTTCACTCAAGACAGCATGGGTATTTCAGGTGTCAAGATCATTTTATGTCCTTCAGTCACCTGTGTAACTTCAGTTAATGTCCCATAACAAAGCAGTAAAATGCCCCTTGAATGGAAATTCTGTAGTCCAAAATCCCAGTAGTCATCACTGGAAGGCGCCCCCAGGCTTTTGCCATAAGCCCCCATAACCACTCCACAGGGGGCTCTCAGGTGGAGTTCCGTCCCTGCCAGCACTCCTGCTTCTGCTCTATGCTGTGTGGGTTCAGGTGATCTTTGGGTACCCATTTAGCCCTAGTTAGCATATCTAATTAATATTGTTCCAAGGGTGGTTTACATGCCTTCTGTTTTACAGTACTAGGTAGGGAGAACATCCCTCAGTCATATGCAGTATCCACGCTCATGTGGTGCTGAGTGGAAAACTCCTTTTCCCTGAAAGTTCACTGGAAGATCAATTTACAATTAAGGCAGACTAATAAGAGAAAGAGGTTTATTTACCTTGCCATGGGGAGAATAACTAAGTGATTCTCAGTGGACTCCAGATATTTTTGTATTTTTATACCCTCCTTTTAGAGAGGAGGAGGAGAGGAGGAATATAGGTAATTCTGTTTAGGGGCAATAAATGGTTGCCAGGGAGAATGAATGGATGGAAGAAACAGATTGAGCTGTAAATTAACCTGAGAGACAGGTATTATGTTTAAAATCATTTGGGCCAGGTCTGGTTACATTCTTGATTTTCTTTCCTGAAATACAGTGAGATAACAGGGAAGGGAAATTGATTTTTTTTTTTTTTGAGACAGAGTCTTACTATGTCCCCTCAGTAAAGTGATGTAGCATCACAGCTCACAGCAACCTCAAACTCTTGGGCTTAAGCGATTCTCTGGCCTTAGCCTCCCAAGTAGCTGGGCCTACAGGCCCCCACCACAACACCTGGCTAATTTTTTGTTGTAGTTGTAATTGTTGTTTAGCAGGCCTAGGTCAGGTTTGAACCCATCAGTCCTGGTGTATGTGGCTGGCACCCTAACCACTGAGCTACAGGTGCCAAGCCGGAAGTTGATTTTTCTTTTGATGGGTCCCTCTGGTTATGTAGATAGAGGGAAAGCCCATATTATGGACCTGTCGTTCTTTAAAGGCCTTTAATTCAAAATACTCTGTATATCGAAGAGTCATATTCTGGTGTGAAATTTCCTGAGCGCCTTCACTCATAAGACATTTGGGTAAAGGAGACATAGCTACTTTACATAAAGCCTGTTCAAATACTTCAACTTTCATAACGCTGTTACCTCTTACATTTCTATGTTCTAGTCCCAGGAACTTCTATTCTCCACCCCCCAGCCTACTTTACCCCTTCTTGAACAAAAGGTTTTGGGTCCCTAGCAGGGGGTGGAGCCAAGGAACCCTGGCCCTTTTGCCAGTCATTATTTTGATTAATCTCTGTAAACATTGCCCCAAGTGATTGCTGGCCAGCTTTCTCTTTGTAATCTCTGCCTCTAACTTACTGAATTTCTGTAAACTGAGACAAGCATTGTAAACCTACTTGGAACCCTTTAATGGTGGGGGACCAAAAAAGAGGAGAGAGAGGGAAAAGGGAAGGAAGGAGGGTGCTTTGTGGGATCTCACCTAATGTACACAATGAGGGTGTTCAGCACGCCCCCAGGGTGAAGGGCTCCACTACAACTTGAACTTCACCTTAGAAATGAAAAAAATGTAACCTAAACATATGTACCTTAGCCTCCCAAGCCTCTTCTCCCCACCCCTTCTCTCTTAGTTTTATTTATGTCAATGTTTTCTTTAATTACCTTGTTTCCCTTTTTTTTGCAGTTTTTTTTTTTTTTTTGGCCAGGGCTGTTTGAACCCACCACCTCTGGCATATGGAACCGGTGCTCTACTTCTTTGAGCCACAGGCGCCGCCCTTTTACCTTATTTCTTAATAATGTTTTAAAATTTTTCACTTTCCTCAGATGATCCTTTAACTCCTCCACCCTTCACTCTTCTCTTGCTAATTAACCTAATGTTTTTATTAGCACCTATAAGACCTATCTAAAACAGAGAGGAAACCAAGGCAGCAAATTTGATGAGGTTCTCTGACCGTAGCTCAGTTTTGCAGTAGCATTACATGAGGTGCTCATACAGAAGGGACCCCATTAACCACAGCACTTAACATGACCTGGGTAACAGACATGTTCAATGATGTGTCTCCCAGTCATGATAGAGCCAGTTCCACATTGCTTGCATACAAAACACATTAGCTGCTTCATCAGGGTGTTCCATTTGGCATTTACAGGGTATACAGGAAAATAAAAATCTCAAGACCCCCCAACTCCTTATGCACAAGGGAAGGTGAATCCCCAGCCTGAGCCAAAGCAAGACTTCATCACCAAAAAAAAAAAAAATTGCCCAGCATTGTGTCAGGTGCCTGTGGTCCCAGCTATTATGCTGGAGGCTGAGGCAAGAGAATCACTTGAACCCAAGAGTTTGAGGTTGCTGTGAGCTGTGATGCCATAGCACTCTACCTAGGGTGACAAAGTGAGACTCTGTCTCAACAAACAAACAAAAAACACCTCCCCCACTTTTGGAAAACTAAAACCTACATCCCTGCCTTGGACCAGTGGTACTGAGGGGCAGAGGAGTGTCCTGTATTCTTTGTGGGGCAGGAGAGGGGAAATTGGTACTTTGAGATGAGAGTATGTCATATCCTCCATTTGCTAGAATGTTAATAAATATCTCTTTCCTTTTCCCCAACCACTTGTCCTTATTCTTCTGATGCAGCCTTGGAGATAAGTGCTGAGCTTTTGGTAACATTATTACAAAGAAAATAGATATTTTCTCCCTAAATAGAATCTTTCTGATTATCATATGTAGGATTGTTCCAAGTTATGAGGAATATCGAGTAACTTCCCTTTTTTTATCAGCATAATTGTTTGTTCAGCATCCTAATCCTATCTTTTAAAAAAGTGGTTCCCAAATGCTAATCAGAAAGTAATCTCTGGAGTGCTTTATAAAAATATTGATTCCTACATGCTACCTCACCCCCACCCCATGAAGGGGGGCGGCTGGCAAATAGGGGCTCCAAGAATCTAGGATTTTTTTGTTTTTTGAGACAGTCTTGCTGTGTTGCCCAGGTTGGAACCCAGTGGCCCAATCACAGTTCACTGCAACCTCAAACTCCCGGGCTCAAGTGATCATGCCTTAACCTCCTGAGTAGATAAGGCAGTATACCACCATGCCTGGCTTCTTTTTTTTTTTTTTAGAGACAGAGTCTCACTTTGTCCCCCTTGGTAGAGTGCCATGGAGTCACAGCTCACAGCAACCTCTGGGCTTAGGTGATTCTCTTGCCTCAGCCTCCCAAGTAGCTGGGACTACAGGTGCCTGCCACAACACCCGGCTATTCATGCCTGACTATTTTTGAAACTTTTTTGTAGAGATGGAGGTCTCGCTATGTTGTCCAGGTCTCAAACTCCCAGACTCAACTCAAGTAATCTTTCCACCTTGGCCTCCCCAAGGGCTGAGATGACAAGCATGCACTACCATGAACTACCAGAATTAGGGGAGGGGTGATATTTTTGGTATTTTTGTTTATTTGTTTTGAGACAGAGCTTCAAGCTGTCCCCCTGGGTAGAGTGCCTGGCATCACAGCTCACAGCAACCTCCAACTCCTGGGCTCAAGTGATTCTCCTGCCTCAGCCTCCCAAGTAGCTGGTACTACAGGCACCCACCACAACACCCGGCTAATTTTTGGTTGCAGCCATCATTGTTGTTTGGCGGGCCCAGTCTGGATTCAAACCTGCCACCTTAGGTGTATGTGGCTGGAGCCTTAGCCACTTGAGCCACAGGCGCCAAGCCTGTTTGTTTTTAAGAGACAGGGTCTCACTCAGTCCTCCCAGCTGGAGTGCAGTAGCCTGATCATAGCTCACTGTAACCTCAAACTCCTGGGCTCAAGTAATCGTCCTGCAACCAACTCCCAAAGTGCTGGGATTACATGTATTTTCTTTAAATCCCTAGTGCTTCTGATGTGCAGCTTGGTTTGTAAAACTATGCAATGTTGCCATCATTGCCAACTCATGAATACATCCACCTTTTCTCTGAGAATTCCCATCATTCAGAGCTTTGCTGAAGGGGTGGGTCTAGCTTCTGTGTTTCCATCCCATGCATGATCCTTCTCTTCCTGTCACAGCTGACTGAACTGAGCATGGAATCCTGAACCAAGTGGGACCAGCAACATTTTCTCTCCTAGGAATTTAGAATTAAAACCAAGACTTAAAGTCAGTTGGGAGTAGGCACTAATTGAAAGGATTTTTAAGAACTGGGAAGCCATTTTCCTACCAAATGTTCACTAATGGAGAGTCCATCATAAAAGAAAAGAGAGGTTGGCCAGGCCTAGTGGCATATGCCTATAGTCTCAGCTACTCAGAAGGCCAAGGCAGGAGACTTGCTTGAGGCTAGGAGGTTGAAGCCAGCCTGGGCAACATAGCAAGATCCCATTTTCTACAATTAAAAAAAAAATTATCGGCTCAGCGCCTGTGGCTCAAGTGGCTAAGGCACCAGCCACATACACCTAAGGTAGCGGGTTTGAATCTAGCCCGGGCCTGCCAAACAACAATGATGGCTGCAACCAAAAAATAGCCGGGCGTTGTGGTGGGTGCCTGTAGTCCCAGCTACTTGGGAGGCAGAGGCAGGAGACTCACTTGAGCCCAGGAGTTGGAGGTTACTGTGAGCTGTGATGCCATGGCACTCTACCCAGGGGGACAGCTTGAGGCTCTGTCTCAAAAAAAAAAAAAAAATTATCCAGGCAGGTATAGCCAAAATGCCTATATGCCTCTGGCCAAAAAAGCTGTTTGCAAGAGAGCAGTGAAAAGACTTTGTGCAGACATACTTGTAAGAACTGAGGCAGAATCCCATGTGGCCAGGTTGGTTGTAGGCCTAACATGACCAAGGCTTTGGCTGAAATAGCATTTCCAGACTGCATTAAGGAATTAAGGTTGACTTTATAAGGCCAACAAAAAAGCCCTTTGGAAAACTGGCCAGATACCCATCAGTAACCTTTCCTGATCTGTGGTGAGTGACGAAGGTCACTTGCTGATGGGTCCCGGAATGGAGTGACCTTTCCTGATCTGTGTGTATGATGAAGGTCGCTGTTACCCATGTACCCCCAC
>CAUYQV010168627.1:0-30789 GCA_963574575.1 Galagoides demidoff
TTTTTTGAGACAGAGTCTTGCTATGTTGCCCTCGGTAGAATGCTGTAGCTTCACAGCTCTCAGCAACCTCTAACTCCTGGGCTTAAGCGATTCTCCTGCCTCAGCCTCCCAAGTAGCTGGGACTACAAGTGCTCACCACAATGCTTGGCTATTGTTTTGTTATTGTTGTCATTTTGTTGTTGTAGTTGCAGTTGTCAAGCACCAAGCCACGGTCAGCTATTTTTAAAGAAGGGGTCTCGCTCTAGCTCAGGGTGGTCTGGAACCCATGAGCTCAGGCAATCTGCCTGCCTCGGCCTCCCAGAGTGCTGAGGTTACAGGCGTGAGCCACCATGCCCAGCAATTTCATATTTCTAAGCCTCCATTTCCCCTCTGTAAAAAAAGGAATCCCAGTAGCTTTGTCACAGGGCCTTGTGAGGACTGGGTGAGACACTGAACACCAAGTGCTCAGTATTACTCCTGTCATCATCATCATCATTGCCATCGTCGTCATCATCATCTTCAATTCCATCCACTGAGGGACAGATAACTAACTGGATTCTACCTCTAACTCTGGCCTGCTGAGTTGGCAAATTCCTTCACCTCTCTGAATCAGCTTTCCTATTTATCAAATGCATGGGTTTGAATAAAGCAGGGGTACCCAACTGGTCAACTGTGACATACCTAGTCTCCACCTCCAGTATCTCTGGTTCCATGTTATGCCACCACCTCCTCACCACCCAGGAGCTAAAGACTACTCCCTCCATCCTCTCATCTCTGCCCCACCCCTCTCTGCTCCTGGATGCCCCGCACTACTCTGATCCCAGAGCCTTGCTGTCAACAATTCACTCCCCACCTAAATTTGTCCTTGACCCATGACTCAAAAGCCAGCTCGCTTTGGGCCCCGCTGCTCTCTGCACCACCAGCAATGCAAAGAGAAGACAGCAAAGCTCAGTGGGTAAAAGAGGACCTGGGAGGCAGGTGTGGCGTTTTGCTGCAGTTGGGCCACTAGTGAGGACAACGCTACTCACTGTGGCCCCAGGCCCTGTCCTCCTGGGACCTGGTTTTCTTCTCCATCCTGAGTCAGTAGGGGAGGTGACCTCCTGACCTCCAGGAGCCTCGGGAGGGTTCCTCCCCTACAACAGAGGGTCTTGGATGCTAACTGGACGGGTGACTGTGACCCTCACTGAGGGTCTCTCTCGCTGAGGCCACTTTAGTTCTCCTCTTCTCCAGGATGTCCTCAGACTAAACCCCTGAAGCCTGGCTAGCTTCTCTGAGCGTCCCACTCAGTCGTGGTTAATGGAGATCCCGCTCTCATCATCAAATCATGTTGGAAGAGTGTTTGTTCATTTGGCGGCTAAAGCAGACAGAAATCTCGCCTGGGTCAGTGAGATGAGTACCCGGGGAAGCTTCTGGAACAAAGCAGCTCTTGATGGGGAGGGAAGGAAGAGCTCTTTTTGGTCCCTTTTATATTTTGATGAAAGCTATTAATCCTCACCCCCCTCCAAATAAATATTTGTGTACACCCAGAAACCTGCACACGATTTTAGGAAACCCACAAACCTGTCAGGCCATCTGAAACACCTTTTGGTTAATGAACCCCAAACACAGACCTCCTCACTCCAGCCTCGAGGAGGACATGTGGTTGTTCAAGGTCACACAGAAAGGTGACAGCAGGGCTGGCAGCAGACACAGTCAGTGCTCTAACGTGGATCCCTGCAGGGTCCCCAGAACAGCACACAGTTCATAGCCAAGGGGATTGGATGTAAGCCCTGGTTATGAGACTTAATGATGCTTGGTCTTGGGCAGGTCACTTCATGCCTTAGAAATCCCATTTCTTCATATACAAAATGATACTAACATTTCCTCCCTCTTCAAAGCTAGCAAGGGCAGCTCAGAGCTTCTAATGTCTCCCTCTCTGACCCACTCTCTGAGTTCATCTGATGACATTGGGCCCACTTGGATAATCCTGGATAATCCCCCTATTTTAAGGCTGGTGGTGAGTAATCTTAATTCCATCTGCAACCCTCATTCTTTTTATCTGCCATATAATATAATAACCTATTCACAGGTTCCTGGGATAAGGACGGGGGCATCTGTGGGACCACTATTCTGCCTGTCAAGGCCTCCCAGTGGGGTCACCCACAACCCCTTTTTCCTCCTTGCAATTCATTCTCCTTGCTGCAACCAAAGTCATCTTTTTGTGGCACAATCTAATTATGTCATCCCCATGATTAAAACCGCTATATCATGTTCCACACTACTTTTAGAGATAAATATACAAAATTTACACTATGTTTAAAACTCTCCTAACTTGGTGAACAAAATTCCCACCCACACCTGTAGTCTCATCTTCCCCAACTTTCTCACACTGATCTCTCTGACCTAGTCATACCAGTCTCTCAACCCCACTTCTGTAACTTCATTAACCACAGGGCCTTTTCACATGCTTTTCCCGCTGCCTCAGACACACCTCAGCTGGATAGCTACTACTCATCCTCCAGACCACAATCAATTGCCACTTCCTCAGAGGGCTGTTGTCCCTGGAATCCCTGACATGGTCACATGGTGACTGTACCTGCTTGTAGTATACCTTTAGAACTCCCTCTCGGCACTCAGCACAGTTTGCAAATTTACCTTGGTTTGTGATCTGTTCAGCAAATGCCAGCCTCCCTCATAAGGGACAGTACCTGTTGTTCTTATATTTGTCTCCACAAGTATCTGTCACATGTATATAGTCAATAAATACTTGTTAAAAGAATAAAAAGTACATTTCTCAATATACAGATGTGGACAGGGGTGCTCAGAAGGTCCACAGACTTGGCCAAGGTCATAGAGCTATAAGTGAAAGTAGGTGAGCTGGAATTTGACCCAGGTCTGGCTGGCTGCAAAGCCACTGCACACACCATCAGCACCTCGGCAACTGGTGGTAAGAGAGGGCTAGGGATGGCATTATTTTTCTGCTCTTCCTAGTGGAAAAGATGAAGGTAATGTTGGTTTTTATAGCTTTCCAGTAGCCTTACATCTTAGGCATTTGTCTGAGCAACATTATGGCCAGTAACTGCTCAGGGGAAGTTTTTACCTGTTCCTGGTCATGTCCTCCTGGCCACTTGTATGAGAAGTGAGCAACTCCGGGTCTCATCATTGACCAGCAGTGACTGCCCAGTCCCCAGTGCCCAGCATCCAGCCAGACTTCTGATGTATAGGTGTGTCTGGCCTCTGGGGAGCACCCAGCCAGGGTGAACCCAGGCAAAGGTAATTCCATGGAAAAAAGCTCTGCAACAGGAGTCCAGGAAGCAAAGGACCCAGGACTAGGGAATCCCAGCTGGGTCCCCAAGTGCACTATGTAGTACCTCCTGCTCAGAAAGTGATTTGATTACATATCTATAATATGATTGTTGATGCTGGACCATATACAGACACCTTGCATAGAAGGGACTCTAGTTATCACTAGATTTAGCATGAGGAAGGACCTCGTATTTAAGACCCAGGATAGAAACCCTGCCCATAAAGAAGTGATCTCTTGTGTGGTCTCCTACCCAAGCCTTGTGTTCTGTGTGTGGTCACTAGACAGGCCACTGCAGGGGGCCAGCAGGCTAGCCAGCTTTGTGGGCACAGCCTTCCCAGTTGCCACTACTTCAGGCCCAGATGCAACCACAAAAGTGTTTTCAATAGGGAAGCTTGAGCTTCATGTGAGATGTGTGTATCTGTGTATTAAAGATAGCCTCAAATGCCTCCCATTGAGAAGTAGAATCTAATAAATTTGAAGGAGCTTAAGTGATTTGCTTGATCAATAACATGAGATTTTTCATCTCCTGGAGCCAGGTCATAAGAAGCCTGGAGTGTTCTCCTCTTGCTGGGGGTGCCAGCTACCAGGTAAGAAGTTTGACTACCATGAAATATAAGCCTAAGGGGTCTTGTTTGTTGACTTCTGTCAACTGTCCCAGACAAGCTAGGCTGTCCAGCTACCGCTATCAAGGCAGCAGGCATGTGAAGGGAGCCATCTGGGGCCTTTCTCTCCAGCCCACCCACTAGTCAGGTACCCCAGAGTCAATGCCATAATGAACAGAAGAATCACCCAGCTGAGCCCCACCCAAACTCCTGAGCCATGAAATCATGATATATAAAAAAAAATTATTATTTTAATCCCCTAAGTTTTATTTATTTATTTATTTTGAGACAGAGTCTCACTATGTTGCCCTTGGTAGAGTGCTGTGGCATCACAGCTCACAGCAACCCAAACTCTTGGGCTTTAAGTGATTCTCTTGCCTCAGCCTTCCAAGTAGCTGGGACTACAGATGTCCAGTACAACACCTGGATATTTTTTCTTGCAGTTGTCATTATTATTTAGTTGTTCCAGGCTGGGTTTGAACCTGCCATCTTTGGTGCATGTGGCTGGCACCATAACCACCGAGCTACAGGTGCTGAACCTAAGCCACTAAGTTTTAAATACAGTTTGTTGAAGAGCTAGAAGAGAGCTTACATTTGGGAGGAGGGTGGGGAAGCAGGTCTGGAATGTGTGTTTCTATGTATATTGTATCCATGTGTCTGTATCATGAGGGGGATGGATTGACTGTGTCTATTTTTCTATGTATGCCTATGCATTTGCCTGTTTCTATACAGTGCTTCTGTGTGCTTGATATGTGTCTGTTTGTGTGGGTATTTATGGCAAAGGCTCTCCTGTGTGAAATCTAATCCTATTGCTTAAGTACCTCTTGCCTGTTTATGAAAAGAGCCCTTAGAGACCATAGACTATGAACATGTGTACGTGTATGTGTCTGTACAAAGATAAGGTTTGGTGAAAACAAGCCCAGGCTCCTTGACCTCCCTGGACCCCTGGGCTCTAAGCCTGAAGACGGGCCACTACAAGCCAGTCATCAGGAAGCTCAGAGCCATGCCACCCCCGCGCCAGTCCCTGAGAAGAGCCACCATTCTCTGAGGCCTTCTAATGGAACTATAGTGTGTTATGCAAAAACCAGTTCCACGGTGAGTCAAAGACAAAGATGAATTATTTTTCCTGCACAACTTCTAAGTGCCTTTGCTATATACCATTGTATGTTGTCAGTCTCCAAGAGAGAATATGGGATGCAGCATTTCCCAAAACCACACACTCCCGAAACCCTCCTCCTCTCTGAGCAAATGGTGGTATTTTGTGAAAAGTAACTCATTTGGGGGAAATTCTGGTGCAGAAATATCCAATCTTGGGGCTCAGTCATCCACACTGCCTGTCTCCATCTGCTCCTCAGGGAAGGGAAGGTAGTAGTTTCAGAAAACCCAAGTCTCTCTGGGAGATTTGTGGAAGGACCCCCTGTGAAGGTTGGGAGAGAAGAAGGGTAATAAAAAGGAGGGACAAACAAGAGCAGACGTTTGTGCCACAGCGATGAGAGACAGAGACATGAAGACAGAGGCAGAGAGATAGAGAGACAGAGAGAGGCAGGGAGACAGAGAAACAGAGACAGCCAAACACAGAGAGAGAAAGATACAGAGAGAGAGAGAAAAACAGAAATGGAGCGATAGAGAAACTGAGACAGAGGCAGAGACAGAGACTGAGAGTGAACTTTGGCCAGAGCAGCAGGATCGCCCCGGCCTGCCCTGCTGACATTCCAGCACACTCCTTATTGCAGAAAGACCCCTGGCACGCACAATTTCCTCCTTAGCTATGCCATGCCAAGTAAGTGAAAGTTTCTCTTTCTCAAGCATCCAAGTTACTTAATGTATTAACTATGTTTTTTTTATTTTCTATATTTCAATGTGTTGATATCTAGAGCCCCGCTGACCCTGGAAGGATTGTAAGACTGTCCTTGCCAGGGCTGGTCCTTATCTGTGAAGGGGCCTTCTACATGCAACCAACCAACCTGGGGACCAGGATTCAAGCCCCTTCTCTGTTAGGCTCCCGCACTCAGGGCCAAAATCTACCTGCCCTGTTCCTCTACAGGCAGGCATCAGACAGCCAGGGACAGCCTCTATGCCCCAGAACCACTGAAACTGTTCCAGCTCACCAGTCTCAAGCTGTTTACCTTGTCTACCTGCTCCTTCCTGCAGAAACCACAATGAAAGCTACTGCCCACATGACAGAGGTCTGCGTGGGGTTCCATGCCTCCTATGTCTAGGGAGGGACCTGTGAGTGTCACACGCCCGCCCCTTCACAACTGCCATTTCCACCTCTGTGTGTCTTACCACACCCTAGTCCTGAGAACCCTTAAAACACGTGGCATCCTGGAGCCACAAGACCAGGGGGTGGAGCACAGCAGAGATAACCACAAGAACATCAGGGGTTGACATGTCCAGGGGTCACAAGAAACAGTTCAGAAGAGCTCAGCACAGGCCGTGACCTACCCAAACAGACGCTCAGCCAACTGGGAAGGACACAGCACCCCAGATACACCAGCGAGTAACAGAGCGGCTTTCTCCAGTCTCAACACAGATCTGGAGTCTGACCTGTGCAGTGCCGGTCCTAGACCCATCCTGCCCGGTCTCTGTGACCTTGAGCTGTTCGCTTCACTTTTCTTTGCTTCACATTTTTCACGCATGGGAATGATACACTGCTGACAACTTAAAGGAAGTGGCTGAGGCAAAGATGTCAATCAGTGGAGGTTTATTAAGCCAAGATTTGAGGACGCACTCAGGAAAATCCCAAACCACAGTGTTCTGCACCTGGGAAGATAGACTTGTAATCGATATTAGTGTGGGATGGAACAGACCTTAGTTTTAAGAACAGGATTTAGCCTGCAGACTCAAATTTATAATTTGCATGTCCTCATTTGTGGGAAGCCAGCAGAGTATTTCCCTGTGAGTGATGTGTGGGGGCAGCCCTTGTAGGTGCCTGAGGTCTCCACCTTCTGTGGGCATCTGGCTGACGGGCAACTTCAGCATCAGGTGCCCACAGGGAAGGGCGTGTGGCCTGATCAGCCTCCAAGTCTGGCCTTCCCTTTGCATAAGGAGTTGTGGGGAGAGGGGCCCTGAGGTTTTTATTTTCCTTTACACTGCTATTATGAAGATTAAATAAGAATGAAGTTTAGGCCCTTAGTACAGAAACTGGTATAGAGCATGCCTTCAATAAATGTCATATTCCATCATCATCATCATTACTGCGAGTAAAGCATAGAACTAAACGGCTGCAGTATGATGCTAGGTAGTTAGCAAGAGACTTCGAGACTCTCCTAAGGAACAAAGTGGGTGCTCTGCTTTGGTGGGGGTGAAGAACACAGCCACACCCTGCTGTCCTGGACACCCAGGTACAATAGGATTTGGAAAGTGACTTATACCTAATCATCATGTCATTCAATGTCCAAAGATGTTCCGTGGTAACAACTGAACAGGAGAAGGAGCCAATCTAGATGGAATAAAGCAGAACCCAGACCCATCAGAGTCTTTTTGCCATGACAAAGGGGCCTGTCTCTGCCTTTGGTGAACATATCTCACTCTGGCAGGTGCTGCTCTAGCAGATGCTAAAGCCTTGCAAAGGAGGGATGCTCTCCTAACTCATGCTGGCATAAGTTAGAGGTGGCTGCTCTGGTTCCTGCCCCTCCCCCACCCTGCTATCTTTCTCCTGCTTATGCCAGGGATCCCCTACCCTTGATGTCAGGGCGCTAGTGAAATCTGAGAGGTGCACCGACCAGGCAGACTTCCAGGAAGGGCAAGAAAACTACATGGCCTGTTAATTCAAACCTCAATGTCAACTACTAATAAACCTTTTCAACTACATATGATGACTTGTCCTCAACTAGAAAGCGTGCCCTGGAAACATAGAAATAATATTTTGTATGTAAAGAAGGGTTCAAAATTACCTGAAGACCCTTTATTGATTCATAGCCTCCAAATGTCTTTTCCAAGGGAGAGTGACTTACAGAGGCAGGGAGCACTCAGGTGCAGTGTGAGGGGGTGGCAGACCTGAGGAACAGGTGCTAGGGTGGGGCCCACGTACCACAGCAGCACTGAGGTCCATCACGTAGACACTTAGGTCTCATGACCGAACTTCTGTTCACAAAATGCACAAAGCCTTCTTAACCTAGTCTAAAATACCAGAGACTCCAAGTGAGAAGGATCCTAGTAAACAAATTTTATTCTATATAAATAGAAGTGCCCAGCGGTGGGCACAAGGTATCTCACACCATGGGAGAAAGGCACCAACTATCCACACAGGTTTGGGTGCATGACCCAGCTTCTTTCTAGCGGCCTGGCCCTGATCCATCAACTTGAGAGAGCATGGGTTTCTCTGCAGAAACAGCAGCCAAGAACATGAAGAAACTGCAGTTGGTCCCATGTGACATCCCTGTTGCCGTGTCATTGTCCTTGCATTTCTCAGAAGAGGCAGGTGACATAGGAGTCAGTCATAGCAGCCCTGATTCTGGGGAGTGTTTTTAAATAAAGAACCCAGAGAGAAGACCTTGACCTTGGTACACTGAGTGCTTTCTCTGAAATCGTCTGAGACAGCTGCAGAGAAGCTGTTGGGAGCAAGGGGAAAGCCCCGCGCAGACAGAGTGTTCATTGCTGAAGAAAGGACAGCACAGCCACTGCCGGACACCATGAAACCCTATGACCAGAACTGGCGCCACCCAGACTGTGAGGAAAGCCAGGCACTTCCGGGTTGGCAAGTCAGCCAAAGACAAGGGTGGATGACAAGCTGGCCTGTGACTGAGGGTTGCCCCTCAGGAGAACCCCCATATCTGAGTATATTTGTCTCCATGTAGGGTGGGGGAAGGGCTTGTTCCCTGGCCTGGGGTGAGATGGGTGGAGGGTACATGGGAAGAACTCAAGGAAGGGGACACTCAGCACCAAGGCCCTGCCAATGCCCACTCACCAATGAGGCCAACAGGCTAATTCAGTGTGACTCGGGTTTACAGTGGCTGAAACACCAGCTTACCACGCACTTCTCCACTCACCCTGCTCAGGAATAGGCATGCTTTCCCTGTCCTCAGGTCACTACCCATAGCAGGTGGGGGAAGGAGTCGGCAGGTCACCAAGGTTCAGCAAACACAGAGCACCCCAGTGCCAGGGAGGCAAGATGAATTCCTAAGCCATGAAGCCCAGATTCAGGCAGGCTTCCAGCCTTCAGACCCGAGCAGGGAGAAGTAGGAGCCAAGCCCTACTCCTGTGTTAGCCCACTCTGGCCCTAGGACTTCCTTCCTGCTCCCCCTGTACCATCACAGACCACCAGGGGCGGCTTCCCCTGGAGGGGAAGACAGCACGTGGGGCTGCCCCACATGTGACCTGGGCATGGAGAGAGGTCTAGAATTCACAACTCTGTCCTGACACAGCTGGGAGTCCGGCCGGGGAGCACACAGCCTCCGCACAGGCTGCCATGTGAGCAGCAGCTCCTGTCACAGACAAGCACTGCAGAGCCAAGCCCGGGGCCCCACAGAAGCAAAACCGTCCTTCTCAGAACCCACACACGGGCCTGTGTCTGTTCTCACCAGAAGCAGCTCTGCATCTGCAGCAAACATCCTTTCCTGGGATCCCTGTTCTAAAGGGTCCCAGGCCCACACCATGGATGCCTACTGGGCTGGAGGACCACACGAAAGAGGAACAAAGTCATAGGAGCACAAAAGAGACACAGGTGGCCCACAGGGAAAGACACCTGGGCACAGCTGGGAAGGGGAACAGGAAGCTCCAAGGCTAAAGGGAGAAAGTGCCCATGGTGGGAAGGGCACCCAGAGGTATCTGTGTGCAGAGCTGTAGGAGGGAGCCCCTCAGGCCACAGCTGGGCTACGTGGTGGTGGTGCTGTGGGGGAAACTAGGAGCTGGGCTCTGCTTCCTGCCTCTCCCTGAGTTGGCCTGTGTGGAATACGGGCTGTGAGGTGGCAGGGCCCTCACATTCCAGGAGACGCTCAGGAAGTGATCTCCAGCTGCTGCTCCTCCTAGATTCTTTTCACCTGCCAGAAGTCACGTAGCCCATGCATACTTTCCTTATTATCTGCAAGCACACAGCTTTTCCTCCTTAAGGTTAATCTTTACCAGGTGTTAAGATTTACCTTGTTAATGCTACTATATAAATAAAGCTGTTTCCAGAGTTCAGTGCCGGCTGCAGTCATCAGCTGCACCAGACTTGTCTCTCATGTTTTTCTTTCTCATTCCCCATCATTCCCACTTAGGTTATTTCTCTTTCTCTGCACTGGTTCATAAAAGGCCTGAATGTGGGTGTTATGACTTAGGAAGTCACCCCTGCCTCCCCAGCACTGGGGGCAGGGCAGAAGCTCAGTGTCTGCCAAACACAACTGACCTGCAGATGCCTTGCCCCCCAGGTGTTTCCAGTCAGCTCTAACAGGGACCCAACCATGGCTCATCCTGTGACCTAGCACAGTCTGGTGCTGCTTGAGAAGCATCTAATTTAGATCCAAATCCAAAGCCTTTTTACTGTAATACCACAAACACCTATAACCTAGAGGTGACTATATATGTGTGTTCATAATGTCAAATTCAACTGTCCCCCACCCTGCATGAGAAACTAGGAGTTCAGACATGAATTTCACCCCAACCTTTCCCTGAGGAGCTCATTCCAGAGTCAGCAGCCAGCAGAGCCAGACGGTGGCTACAGACCTCAGAGCAGTGGCCAGGGGCCTGCCCAATGGGTAGATGAGAAGGGTGATATGTCTCATTAATTGCAGTTTAAAACTCAGACCACATTTATAGTGTTAAATAAAATCTCTGTATTGATTTACACTGAGCCCCTACAGTAGGCCAACCCAAAATGGAGCCACTCACGCTAAGTCTCCACATTACCAAATCAAAACCTAAACTATTTACTTGTAAAATCCGGCCTTCCAAAAAATCAGGAGAGAAATGATAGCCAAATTTCCAAACAGGCCAGTTTAAAAACAAGCAAAACAAACAACAACAACAACAACAAAAAAAAAAACCAGGAGATTCACAGCAAAGAGTTAAAGGGGCCCAGTCACCCTGAACTGCACAATAGGTCCCCTCTGCTTTAACCCATAAAGGAAAGTAACCTGAAGTAAACTAATGTCAACCAATCTGGTTTTTGCCCTCTGCTGTTTGCTGGTTCTTGCTCAAGCTACCTTTCAAAAGCCCACTGTTCTTCCATATTCAGTGGAGCATCTATTTCATAGATGGGATGCTGCCCAATTCATGAATTGCTAATAAAAGCCATTTAGACAACTAAACTCAACTTATTGAAATTTTGTTTTTTGACAATAGCCCAATAGCAACAAAAGAGTAAACTTTTTTAAAAAGTAGAATTTTCTTTTATTTTTTGTTTTTAGTATTTTTTTAAAATTCAGATTAATGAGAAGGTACAAGTGATTAGGTTACATTGTTTGTAACTTCTAAGGTAACATTCAAGTTGTAGTTGAGGCAATTGACCCCTTCATCCTGGGAGTATGCTGTACACCCTCACAATGTGTCCACCAGGTAAGAGCCTACCAATTCCCCTTCCTCCTCCCCTTTCTGCTTTCCCTTCTCCCCCTCCCCCACTTGAATATACTTGTGTTATCTTCTCATATGGGCATGGAGTTATTTTTCTATTAGATTCATATTTGTATTGAGTACACTGGATTCTTGCATTTCTATTCTTGTAATGTTTTACTATGAAAAATGTGCTTCAGCTCTATCCAGGTAATACAAACGATGTGAAGTCTCCATCTTTTTTAATGGCCGAATAGTATTTCATAATATACAAATATCACAGTTTATTAATCCATTCATTGGTTGATGGACACTTGAGTTGATTCCATGTCTTGGCAATTAAAAGTAGCATTTTCTAAGCTAAAGCTAACACCATCCAGTCAAGCTACACTGACCTAACCTTGGCCATTGTTTTTGCTTCTACAGATGGGGAAAATGAACCACACAAAGTGCCATTTTATTTTCTCTCCACAGCCAAGAACCCACCTAAATCCCAGTGACTGTGCTCAGAGCCAGCTCTGTCTTCTGCACCAGCACTCATTCCTTAGAAGACCAGATACTGGAAGGGAGAGGCTGACCAACACACACTTCCACATCCCTCTCTGCTCCTCTGAACATGGAGCCATTTCTCCTAAGCACTTTCAACCATGTCTCTTGTACAAGCAACTAAAAGATGCTTAATGCTGGAACTAGAGCCAAATCCAAACATTCTGGGGTAGAAAGTGGTACCAGTGACTCTTTGTGAGCCTGTACATAAGCCTGTGGAGCCTAAGCTTCCCTTCTTCATCAATAAAACAGAGAAAATAATCACGGTCAGAGAGAAGGTGAGCTTTGAGTGGAATAAGACACAGAAAACCACCTTGGGGGATGGCGAGATGCTCACCAGATGAATACAAGGGGGAAGATGAAGACAAAAGAGGAAGAAAGTGAAGGTGGAGGGAACCAGGGAAGGTCTAGGAGAGGAGACCCACCTGCACTACCCAGGCTCTGGGTAACCGTGCCAATGACTACAGTCCCACATGAGAAGCAGGAGGGTGGAGGGGCAGGAGATGGCTTCAAGGAGCACCCCAGCTGCATCCAAGCCTTATGAGTCAGTTTCTGAGTCTGATAATGTCCTTAGAAGAGCTGCTGCCTAGAAGCTCCTATTCACGCTTTGGGTTCCCAGCTCCAACATTGAAGAGGAGTCAGTGGAAGGTGCTGAAGAATTGCCAGCACTCCTTAAAGGCCCACTGATGATCAACACATTGATTTTCTCAGATTCCCACTGTCCCGCACCCACGTGAGTTCCTAACTTCCCTCCTCCCTTGCTGATATTCCACAGGCAGTTACAATCTCTCTGTTGCACACACCCACAGCTCCCTCACTTCTTTCTTTGATGTGTTGGCCTGGCTGGACAACCAGGTAAACCCAATTTCTCTCATCTGCATCTATGCAGCTGAACATGACAAAGAAAAATGCCTAGTCACACTGACTGGTCTCATTTTGAGCTCATATCCACAAGCCTCTTTAGTGGCCCTCAATACTGACCAGAGATCATGTGGGATTTCCCCATCCACTGGATCCTCCACTCTCCTAGATGAGTATCTCTTACCTTCTCCACTCTTCTCAAAATGCCTCCATCCTCTTCCCTATCTTTACCTTCTACTTAACTGAGATAAGTGCAGCAACCAGAAGAAAAGTCCCATAGATTTCCACACCAGCTCCCCTCACCTTCACTCATCAGCCTTCACATCTGTCCCTGTAGGGGAGTTATCTGTGCTCCCTTCTGAAGCTAACCCCTCCCTCTGGGGACTCAGTGACTCCATTCCAGCTACTCTCCCTGTTTTTCAATCAACAATAAGACACACTCTTGTTCTTGTTGTTTATATATCACTACCCATGGGGGACTGGCTCCCAGAGCCCTCAGGGAAACTGAAATCCACAGATGCTCAAGTCTAAGGTCCTCAAAAGATTTTATATTTTTAAGAAATTAACAGATAGTCAGAAAGTTACCTGTGCCTGTTATGTGCTCAGTCCTGTGCAAGATGCTGGGCCGGGAAGGCAATAAGAACACGCAGAACCAGGGTCTTTCCTGCAGAGAGCTTGGTAGGGACCACGTGTGACAACACTGTGAGCTCCAGTGCAGTACCTGACCAGGGTGGGAGACACGGGGAACCAGCCCAGCCCAGCCCAGGGTGCACGGGCCAGCAAGTGGTAGAGACGCTCAGGGCTGAGTGAGTTCAGAAGGAACAGGGACAGCTGTGGGCAGACGGGCTGGAGAAACTTCAACACACCAGAGCTGAGCTAAGCTCTGAAAAGCCAAGGGAAGGAGAAGGGCTTTGTGGGGAGTAGGAGCCTTTGCAGCGTCCCCTCTGAGTCCTGGCACAAACTTCTCATGTAGCCTCATAACAGAGCGACCCTGGAAACGTTGTTTTAATCTCACTTTAATTTCTTTATCCCTTCACTAAGTGGCTTGTTTTATATAACTTACAAAGTCTTTTCTGTTTCAAGGGCTCTATAAATCTGTGCCAAAATGACTAGTTAATTTAAAATTAAGCATTGGGCATGCAGAAATTTAAAAATTATAAGGCCCTTCCCTCCAAAAATTCTCCATCTATTATGGGAAGTAGGCATCAGTTCCCCTAAGCACCTTGAAAAAGGGGTGCCATGAGGATTATTCCCATCCTCATTGAAGATGAAGGGTCTGATGCTCAGGGAGGTGAGATTAAGGGGGGAGTTCAGATGCTAACAGGAAGCTCTGCCTCTCACACCTTCATCAGCCATTCTTGTTAATGACACAGTTTCTGACTCAGCAGGTCTCGAGACTCTGCATTTCTAATTAGCTCTGGGGCGACCCTGAGTGGATGCCGGTCTGAGGACCACGCTCTGCATAGCACAGGGCTCTAGGAACTGCTGACCAAATCATTCCCCAGAGGGCCTGCGTCACATTTCGAAAATTCTGGAATCTCTAGAAGCAGTGTTTCCCCATCCTGGCCACGCAGCAGAATCACATGAGCAACTTGTAAACATGTACCCGAGGCTCAATACCAGAAATTCTGATTTCATCAGGATGGGATGTGGGATCCCATTTCTTTAAACAAGATGCTCATGTGATTTGTTTGCATAGCCTTTTGGATAATGACTGCTCCACCCGGCTTTCCTGAACCCCTGAGGACGGGCCCGCTGTTTCCCTGACTCTAGCTCCACATGCCGTATCCTCTGCCTTTTAGAGTGACCCCAAAGCATCCTCTCAATCAAAACTGGACACAAGTCCAAAGAGAGCCTCTAGAGAGGACTTGGCCAGTTCCTGCCCCCAAATAATATTTCTCCCCAACTTCAGCTGGTCTCAATGCTTTAAATTTCTCAGGCTATGATATATTTCCAAGATCTCAGGAGCAGGGCCCAAATCCCGTTTCCACATCATGGGTTTAACAAAGGGTTATAGGCCCAATAAATGGAGGTGGAATTTAAATGGAAACTTTGAGTTAAACATTTCCTTCTTTCTATTTTTATCAAAGGAAAACATCGGGAGAAGAGAGATTTAAATGAATTTTCTCCCATCATTTTCCTCTGTGACACAGACTAGGTAACCTCAGAGCACGGTGAGCCCAGCAGGAAAGCCAAGGAGGAGACAGGAGGGAAAGAGGAGTAACTCAGGCACTTACAGGACACTAATGCCCTCCCCACACTGCCAACCGCTTTAGAAACCTCACACAGTGATGGCTAACCTGACTGCCTATCAGGATCAACTAAAGAATTCTCTAGTGTTCCACAGTCCCAGGCTCCAGCCAAACCCGCCGAATCAAAGTCTCTAGGGGCCAAACCCAGGAACTTTTTGAAGCTGCCAGGTGCTTCTGGTATTTGGGAACCACCGCACTGGATTGTTTAATCCTCATAGCAACCCCCTTTACAGTAGAGCCGCTCAAGTGCAGAGTGACTTGTTGAAGCCACACGGCACAGGAGGGTCAGAGCCAAAGCAAGAAGGAAACAGAACCAGGCTTCCTCCTCGTGCCACATTTCCAGAAAGCAAAACCAGCCACATTCCTGGGAGGGTAACAGTGATGCTTTTTTGCTTTGAATGTACCAGTATTTTGAAATTTTGGATGTGTGTGAGTTGTATCCAGTGTGTGGACTTCACCCTGAGTGGCTCCGAGTGAGTCATTCTTTTTGTTGGAAAGGAAGGGACGTTAATGGCCTGTAAAAAAGTGGCAGCCCCCAGAACCCACAGGGAACAACTCTGCTAAAGAAAGACTTCTGTTTTTCTTAGAATAGCTAGATGGGCAACTCAGAGGATAACACACATACGCACACACACACTCTCACATCTTATGCAATGGTTTTACAGAGGCACGTGATGAAATCTTTCGTGATGCCCTAAAGGATGGGTTGAATAACTTGGGTTGGGTGATGTTATATCAAAGCACACCTAATCATTCTGTCATTTCTAAGGAACGTGGATGTCAGTGTGGATGAGGCATCACATGCCATCTCACAGGGCCTTTTCTTGCTCTTTCCTTCTTAGACATTTTATCAATACTGAGGTGGGTGGAAAGCACGATTGTGGCTGCTGGGCACGGTGCTGTAGTGAACTTATACTTTGAATCACCCCCTCTGAAGTGAGCCCACAACATTGCAACGGATAAAGCAAAAGTGACACAATGAGGCTCCAGCTCAGGTCTGGGTGTGCACGAACCAAAACCAGATTAGATATGTCAAGGAAAAGGGTTGAAGCTGCACACCCAGCAGGCTCAGGTCCTGGCCTGGGCAGTGGATGGAGCTCACACCTGGAGAGCCACGGGAGCCAGCTGCATGCTGCAGCAATTCTGGAAAGGGATTTCTGCTGCTGGTGAAAAGAAACTTGAAGATTTCTGCAGCCTTCCTGCTTTAGGAGACACTTGCACAGGCTTTTACACAGGAGCCAAGCTAAGAGTCATCACTCAGAGCCTGCAGGAGCCTGGAGCTTCTGTCACAAGGCCTGGCTCTGGGATGTGGGGCCTGGAGGGGCCCTGGGCTGAGGGTGTGACCCTCACATCAGCCAGCCTTGGTCCTGGAGAATGAAGGACTAGGGGAACAGGTATTAAAGAAGGGGGGTGAATAGCAAATTTTTTAAAATCCACTCAAAATGTGCCCTCAAATAAGTCTTCTTACGTTCTGAAGAAAGAAGAAATGTATTATCACATTTATGAAGAAATGTGATGCCATGGAGGACAACATGCAAATAAGTATGTGGAACATGGATTCACTCCAAAGTCATTTTACTGAATGACCTAATAATGGTTCTCAAATAAAAATAATCAAGATACATAAAAACTTAGGTAAAGTCATTTTACTGAACGACCTAATAATGGTTCTCAAATAAAAATAATCAAGATACATAAAGATTTAGGTTAAATAGTAACTGTAATTAAAAAATAAATTATGGGACCAGGCCTGGTGGCTCACACCTGTAATCCTAGAACTCTGGGAGGCTGAGGCTGGAGTATCATTTGAGTTCAGGAGTGGGAGATCAGCCTGAGCAAGAGGGAGACCTTGTCTCTATTTAAAAATGGAAAAATTAGCCAGGCATTGTGGTAAGCCTATGTGGTCCCAGCTACTTGAGAGGCTGTTTGAGCCCAGAAGTTTGAGGTTGCTGTGATCTAGGCTGATGCCATAGCACTCTAGCCTGGACAACAGAGTGAGACTCTGTCTCAAGAAAAAAAAAAGAAAGAAAGAAGGAAGGAAGGAAGGAAGGAAGGAAGGAAGGAAGGAAGGAAGGAAGGAAGGAAGGAAATTATGAAGTACAAAAATAATACAAATAAAACAATGAAATAGCCACTAGCCAGAGGAAAGAACCAATTAGAAATCTTGGAAACGAAAAGTCATAGAAGTTAAAAAATAAGCATCAATATAACAAAACAGTAAAAGAGAGAATTAATTGAAGTGGGAAACGAAAAGTCATAGAAGTTAAAAAATAAGCATCAATATAACAAAACACAGTAAAAGAGAGAATTAATTCCTCCTCCCTCCCCCCAAGTCGACTCTGGGAATGGCCCAGCCTACCCCCTATTCTGGGCAATTTCTCAGGCCGCCTGCCTCCTCCTCTTTCTCCCTCAGAAAACCCTCCCAAGTTCCAGAAGGAAGATGGATGGTGGAAGCCTGCCTACCTAAACTGTAACCATTGTTACTTAAACTGTATCCATAACCTAAACTGTAACCATGGTTACTTAAACTATATCCATGACTACCCAAGCTGTAACCCGGCACCCTGAGCTAACCAGCCACCTCTCACTTCTGCATCACACTTGCTTAAAAATTATATAAGGCAACTTGCCCACTACTGGGATGGAACTGTCTCTCAAGACAGTACCCTGCACAGATTCAGTAAATTTCTGATTGATTGCACTTAAGTGGGGTCCAAACCAATACTTTCAGGTTGCAGGGGTACAACATAATGAAATGAAATGAAATACTTGTGTAGCAAGAACACATTCAGTCAGCCCAGCAAATCAAAAAGATAAAGGAAGATGTAAAACAACAGGTAGGAGACATGGGGCTGGGGGTCAAGTGAAAAGCTGAAATTGGTGTCTAATAAGCATTTCAGAAAATAAAACCAGGGAGATCACTGTGAAGAAGCTTTTGAAGAGATGTCTGAGAATCTTCCAAAATTGATGAAAGAGGTGAGTGAAAAGTGAAAGGAAACTGAACATTGAGAGGGGGAAATAAAAATAAATCTACACACATACACATTATAGTGAAACAGCAGAGAAAAAGACAGCATTTGAAAGTGTCCCAGAAGACTAATGCTTTTTTAAATATTGAGGTAAAATAGTTGTCAAGCTAGAATTTTATACTCAGCTAAACTACCATTCAAGAAAAAGAAAGTGCAAAAGGCGGATATTTTTAAGTATACAAAGAGTAAAAGAATTTATCTCCCCATCTACCCTCCCTGGAATAATCATCAAATGATGTACACCACCAAGAAAAAAACATGAACCCAGACAGATATGGGATATAAGAAACAGCAGTAAGTACAGATACAGATATCAGAGGTTGGACATTTAAAAAAAATATTGAACTTTTTATTGAAAAATAATAACTGAAGTTTCTAGGTTTTCTCTTTAAAACAAAAGTTCTGGACAAGACTAACAAGATGGGAATGTATTCAATGGTTGTTAAAGTGAGCTAAGGCCTGTTTGGCGGGAACATAGAAATAATAAATCATTTTAAACTGTGTTAGATAATATTTGTTCTCTAGGTGTGTTTTTAAAAGTTTAGGAGAGCCACTAAAAGAACACAGGTTCAATCCACAGTTATGGAATTTGCTGATCAAAAGCAGAAGAGGGACTGGAAAAATATTTTTTTTCAATCATCAATTCAACAGAAGTCAGGAAAAGAAAGCAAGAAAGCCTGATTTTTAGATGTCACAAAGTCAATATTTTGTATAATAGGATTGAAAAGACCTTGTCGGGTCTAAAACCTACAAAATGACAATTAAGATAAATATTCTAAGGCTCAAAAAGTCAATTTTAGAACTTCTAGATGGGGAAGCCCTGGCCATCAGCAGTTCATATGAAGAGTTCAGAATCATTTGGCCAATTAATTAATCTCTCTAAGCTTCTCCATATGTAAACTGAGGCTAAGAATCACCTGCATGGCTCTTAGGGGATTGAGAGGACAAAATTTGGGAAATGCCTCACAGGTGCCTGGCATATGGAGAGCGCTCAGTAAGCAGAAGCAGTAATAAACTTGGACATTGATCATTTTGAAAGCACTTTGAATTATCCATAAATATGGAATAACTCATGTTTGCAAAATATTATTGTATGAGTCAGCTGTGCAGACTCAGTGTTCAGCAGATAATGACTTACTGTTCTCTTTCTTTCCATCTGATGACCTCTCACCCATTCGGCATTTGTACCTGGCTCAAAACTAGCAACTTGATCCCCTCTTGCTTCACGGTTAACTGCGAGGTGTCTATCAAATGGCTATTAATAAAGTCAGCTTCTGCCTAGGTCAAATCAGGTGAAGACACCAACCAGCCAAGTCCCCTTTGCCTTTCTTTTGAACTGCTTTGAAATTCAAATCAGAAAATCCACTCACTCAAGGATTTTAACAAAACTCTCTTGTTATTGGCTGAAAATGTTTTATCTATTAAGTCACTTTCCATAAGCACTTCCTGCAGCGCCCCACTTGGATAGGGCAGAGGAACCCTAATCCCTCCCACCCCCCTGTGCTCTGTCCTAGGCCTTGGTGTGGCACTGCCCTCCAGAGGGCATTTCTGTGCAGGACACTTGGGCCGGACTGACAACAATGAGAGGTTCCTAGGTCATTTGTGTGAAGGGGGGCACTTTTATGGGGTAAATGAGCACTAGCAGGGCCCGAAGGGTATAACTGGCGTGGAAATAGAGCCTGCCCAGTCACTGCTGTGCAGAAAGGCTCAGTCCTCCAAGGGGAGATGTGGAGACTGTGTCTCCAGAGAGGTGGGGAACGTCTCTGAGAGGTTACTTTCTCCAGGGGATGCAAACTACCCTGCAAGGAGCCCTGGGGTGTCGGGGTGGGGGGTGGGAGTTAGCAAGGAGGTGGTGGGTTGCCGTGGGGAAGGAAAGGCAGTGTGAGCAGTGAGGACACCAGGCTCCCCACCCTTTCATTTTCAAAGTTGCTCGCTCCATTTTTATTCCACTTGTAGAGAAGCCCATAGACATTTTATCACTTATTACAATGTTAGGGAGTACAGGTGGCAAGAATCACACTCAGAATCAACTCCCTGGGCCACCCCTGGTGCTCAGAGCCCCTCCGAGTAGAGTGAATCAAGAGGACCTCTCAGGGTAGACAAACTGCAAGCAGAGGCCAGCAGGCTTGATGCGTCAAACTCAGTTTGGACCTCAGCCCCTACTTGTCCCCTCTGCCAGCATTCTGTGTAGGCCACAAACTGCAGACGCTTAGTGGCGGCCCTGACATGGCATCATTTTATAAAAGTGTATGTCACAGTCATCCACCTGCTAAGGCCCTCCAATGCCACCTCCCCCAGAAGACCGACCAAGGAACTTAGCTATCTCTGAGGGGCACCCCTGCACTTGTAATGGCCACACAGGGGCTTGTACACTTCCCACACAGCCCTAGGGGGCAGGCATCAGTGCTCCAAATTTACACCAGGCCTGCTCCAACCTACACCATGAGGCCTGGAGCCCAGATGTCGTCCTCCAGGTCCCCTCCTGCTACTCCTGGAGCTCCCCTCTAATGGGTCTCACTGTCTTCATCCTACTAACAAAAACAGTTCCTGAGTTCAGAGATAGAGTCCTCCTGCCCCCACCATGCTGTTCCTGCCATGGGAGACACCACATCCCTCTGCCCTGCAGAGCCCAGCTGCAGGCCAGCCCACAAGGCACCTCGGCCACTGGAGTGCTGTCCTGTCCAAGAGCACCCTGCTTCCTTGTCAGTACTACATCTAGAAAGAAATTAGGTGAGTTTGCTCCAAACTTTTGGTTATTATTTCCTTATATAATTTATCAAATCCTGAAAGGATTTCAAGCACCTTAGAAAGAAAAATAAACCACATAATAGAATTACTTAAAAACAGATCAAAAGCATTGAAATGGAGCAGGATTTAGAATTACAGGAGGGAGTAGAGAGAATCATTCCTAAAATTTAGACCTCAGATAATCCTGCCATTGAGCACCAAACAAAAGCCCACCCCAGCAGCCAGGGCAAAGGAGAAAGATGGGTGCCAGGGCCCTATTTATCTAACAAAGGGACCCATATCGATTCATCACCACGCCCACATATTCCAACCACGAGCACTGTGAGGAATGCATTCATGAGTCCTCCCGCACACAGGGGTGGCAGTACAGAAGAACAGTGTCTGGTCCCTTCAGAGCACAGCCACAGGCATTTCCCAGCTCAGTCACATGTGATGGGGTGTGTTCTGCTCACAATGCCAGCCTGTGGCCATCCTCCCCATCCCTGTGGCTGTCCACCCTGTCCCTGTGAATGTAAACCAGGACAAGTCACCCACAAGGCACACCACACAGCATCTGTCCACAGGCCCACATACACCGGCCTCAGGCATTACAGAACAACTCATCTGGACCACTTGTCCCACCATCCTTTGTCTTTCCCAGCACCTGGCTGTCCCAACATTCTGGTCTTCATCTCGCATGTCACCCTTGGGTCCAAATACAGAGTGACCTCTCCATTGCTTCTGGCTCCTCCCTCTCCAGGTGCTTCCCACCCTCACTGGGCAGTGCTTTCCAAAGGGACAGCCCAGGACCCATTGATGACCACATGGTAAATGCCAAGAAAAGGCCCCTCAGCATATCGATGAAGGCCTGACACCCTACTAAGCTAGGAATGCAGATTGATTAGCCCTGATTATAGGAAGATGAGCCCAGGGCTCAGGGAGGCTCCATGCGCCTCCATGGAGGTAGCTTTGTTTATAAGTACAGACCTGAGATTCCCACCCAGGGTGCCTGGGCTGCAAAGGCTGGCTTTGACCACACTGTGTCTCTTCCTTGAGAACAGCAGGACATTGGCATCAATACCAGCTCTGGAGGCAGGAGCAGCAGCCGTGCATGGCACAGGGCGTATCTGGTCACTTTATAGCCACAGCACACTGGGGACAGCTGCAGCCCATCTTTTTCCCTCTGCACAGAGTCCAGGAGGAGGCCAGAGCCAGTGACAAAGAAGTGTGAACCTGTCACTTCCCAGACCTCCTCTTTCCTTCCTTCCTCTCAGCCGTATTTGCCTGCCCTAAGCTCAACTCCAGCCCACCTGCAGAGCCTCCTCCCTCTGACTGCTTGTCTCCCAGAAGTCTGGACCTCATCATGTCAGGTATACTCAGCCCCTCCCACTCTCCCATGTTCTTGCCCACATAGCTTAGCATTTTAAATGTGGGAGGACAAAATTATACATGGTGCAATTTACGTATGTAATGTATGTTATTCAATTCTGTCCTTAGCTCATCAGCTATTAGTTAGATTCCAGATCAAGTGGCCTTCTGTGGTTCTCCACAGTGTCTGGAGGGACGCAGAGCAGACATGACCAGGCAGGCTGCACAAGTAGGGAACTCCACAGTTTGGAGGGGATATGGACTCACACAACTATCAGAAACACAAGGAGCTTCACAACCACAGGCAGGGAAACTGAGTCTCTCAGAGAAGGGATTTCGTTGAAGGCCTTGCCTTTGTTTCCCCACTCTGGCCTTGACCAGGTGGAGAACGTTACTAGGACCCCCTCTTAGCAGGTGATAAAGGACTTGGGGGAATAGGTTGTGGGTGAGGGGAACCAAAGTCAAGTGCTTTGGCTCAATAAGCATGTGCTAAGTAGGGTGACTGTCCCATTCAGGACACCTTTGAGAGCAAAGGGGGGCTGCTGTAAATAATTACGTGGCTCAGGACAATAGGTGCAAACCCAACTGGCCTGGGCAAACGAGGACACATGTAGTGATAAGGGTGTGCCCAGTCAGGTGACCATACTTCATGTAGGTGCTGCAGGATGCTTAGCTGGAGACACCCTCACCACCCCAGGGAGCTCACAGCTCACAGGGAGGAGACAGAGAAATACATCCTAGAGGGTAACCCGCAGAGGAGGGGACCAACCAGTCATTTAAAATGCCGTGTCCCGGGACTTGTCCCCTCGCACTCCAATTTCATAAAGGAAAACACAGTCCATTTACATTAAAAACCTGAGAGCTCAAAGCAAAGAAAATGTGGGCAAGTTACCTAGCAGGAGGACAGGAGCCCCATCCCAACCACGGACTGAAATTTTATGGAGAGGTGGCATTTGAACTGGGCCGAGAAGAGTGAGCAAGACTGTGGCCAGCCACACAGGAGAGTGGATTGAAGACCCATGCCAGTCAGTGGAGGACACAGACCATGTTCCATCTACGGCTCAATTACAAACACACAAAAAGGATAATTTCAACAGGTCGGGCCGGGCAGCTGCCCCAGAACCACCAACTTAACCATCAATGTACAGTGTTCACCCTAACTTCTTGTCACTAGGAAAAGTGACAAGTGTCACCTCCAGAGGGAGCTCCAGGCCTCTACTACTGCTCACCAGCAGGAGTGCTGGGGGTGGGTCCAGGACACCCAGAGGAGGAGAATGAGGCCCAAGGCTCCACTTCCCACAGGGGCTGCACGGGGTGAGCTTCCTATAGTTTTTCTGCCTCCCATAATGCACACCCCAGGGGCCGTGCTTTCAGCTGACCAAAGGTGGAGGCTTCTTAAGAGTCCCCTTAGGACCAAGTGCCTAGTCAACACTGCTGTTTCAGGTCTGCTCAGGCTCTAGGGACAGGTGGAACCCTTCCCTGAGTTTGTCTTCCGACATCGGGCCCAGAGGGGTGCAAGGGCCAGAGGTTCCCATAGAGAGGGGCCAGAGGAGGCATCATCTAGCCTCTGTCCAGGCCTATGGTCAGTGGAGCCAGGGGAGTCCAGGTGGCAATAAAAGTTCTGGGGAATTGAGGCCCAAATTCCAGCCTCCAAGCCTATAAAAACTGGAGGTGACAGGATGGGTCTGGGGCCCTTAAAGTTCACGTCCCAGGAGACCCAACTAACCTGAATGGCTCAGCATGTCTGAAGAAAGACACAGAGAAGGAGCAGGACGTGGCCAGTACAAGGAGAAAACAGCGCAGGGGTTTGAGGGGCAGCCTCTGAGAGGCCCTGGAGGCCAAGTGCATGTGTGGGCAAGGACTGCCTCAGAGGTCTCCTTCTTGCCCCTCACAGTGCTCTCTGGGTCCACTGGGTCGGAATAAATGGTCTGACATCTTGTCACCTGTAATATAAGCCCTCTTTTGTCAGGTGTAGGGCTAGCATCAATAATAGCTGCCATTATCGAGTACCTGTGAGTAGTAGATTATTGGCTATTGCAAAGAAAAGCCTCATGATACAATGAGAAAACTAGGGCTTTAGCAAATCAAAAGTTGTAAGTGGCAACCTGGGGCTTGAGCCCAGGCCTCTTCGCCTCCACTCTGGGTCTTCTGCCTGTGACAACTTGCTGTCTTTCACAGGGTGGGTGCCTGAGCAAGATGAATGCCACCATGCACACCCCAGCTACCGACAAGTGAATTCCCAGATGGCCTCAGAGACGAGACCTGCAGACTCAGCTTTAGGGGAACGCCTTGTACCCTCACACTGCCTCGAGGCCCCACCTCCTTTGCTCTGTTTATTGAAATCTTATTCCTGCTCCAAGTCTTGGCTCAAACTCCGGCTCCTCGGAGACTGGCCCTGCCGGGCAGAATCACTCCCAATCTGTGCCCCATGAACTTTGAATTTGGCAGCTGGCCAGGGGCACCCTACTCACTCACATTCAGCCTGGACCCCCTACATACCTGCCCACCCCTACCCCCATAGGGCTCTGCACACACTCAGACATGCTTGTGGCCCAGAGATCAAGCTCAGAGTCCCTGGGAACGGCTATGAGCAACATACAGGTGTATGGTGTCAACTAAGCAGGTGCCTCCAAGAGCTCACACTCCTGCTGCCCTTTCCCAGGTCCAGAAATGAAAACAGACTCCATGGTAGCTGAGCTACTTTTACCCTTCCCAGAAAGAAGACAGCCAGCCCTGCCTGGGCTCCCAGCCAAGGCAGCTGCAGCTCCTGCCTCTCCTGTCGTGCCTGGCCAGCTCTCCTGCATGGCCAAGGTCCACCAGGGCTCCTGCCTGGTTTGTGCCCCATTCCTTTACTATGCTGCAGCCCCAACTCTGGGCCTGGCCCTCCCCTGTCCTCCAGGGGCCAGTCCCAGATAAACCCCACCCCCACCCCCAGCAGCAGAAGGAAGCCATGTCTCTCACTGGTGGGCCAATTAGGCTCCCAGAATCACGGCTCTGCAGCCACCATTTGGCAAATAGGTCATATTGTTCCAAATGTGAGACACAGGCCTGCACCAGCCTAAGTCTCCCAGGCCCCTTCAGACCTTGCACCTTGCTAGAAGCCAGCTCTGCAGATCCAATAGAGTCCCATAACCCCCTCTGCAGCTCATGTGTGATAAGAGGTGGTTTTGAAAACCTTTCTGTAGCTTAATCACAAGGAGCCTTCAGGGAATAAGCATGACCTCTATTCACAAAGTTCCCAGCTTCTTATTTGGTTCTTTCCTATATACTCCAGATATTCTAGTGAACATGTTTTTATAATCAGGAAAAACAACTAATATCCAAAAAATACAAGAATAAAACAGGTATAGTATTAACTCAGAGCTTCCACAGGTCACAGCACTGGCAGGGATGCCCAGACAACAAAGGCTGAACTGGGGGCCAGGACACCTGGCTTCCTGTCCTTGTCTTCCACCAAGTCCCTGAGCTACTATGGGCATGTCCTAACTTCATGGCCTCAGTTTTCTCAGCTGTCAAATGGGGAGTAGCAGTGTCTGTGCTTCCCATCTGCCTGGGTCATCCTAGAGAAACCCTAGCCCCGGGCAGTGGAGAATGTCAGCCCCCCATGAGGCACATTGGGGAGCTTTATAGGGAACCCAGACTGCCCAGGTGGGAGAAGAGTGAGCAACTCCCAGCCCACACTGGTAACGACGTGCATGGAATTTAAGTGACAGGAAACAGGAATAGAAACAAGACAAGCCACTTTAATCCCTGACTAATCACAAAAACAGTCTATGTAATCACAACGTGGATGTCCCTCATCTACACAGTGCTCCCAAGGGGAGGTCCTGCTCTGGGGAAGGACACGATGAGTCTAAGGCAGCCCCTCAGCCAGCATCCAGTCCATTCGGGAAATACTTGCCCAAAGGGCCAGGTGGCAAATGGGGCAGAGAAAGGAGCAGGTTCCACACCCCTCCTGCCTCCCCAGCACCCCCTGCTGCACCCTGGCAAGGCCTGTCATCCCTACAGGGAAGGCACTGCCCTGGAGCGGGGGCTACCTGAAGTGACAACAGGTGTTTGGGGACCAGTGGGAGAAAGTCTGCCTGCCTGGCACTGGCCACACCCTTACTTTGCATCCCTAAGAAGCAGAAAGCCCTCTGTGCTATCTGTCCCCAAACACACTGAACCCTCCCTCCTGTGCCAGCTGAGGACCAGAGCAGATTGCCTCCAAGTGTCCCCAGTGAATCATTTGGACTGGCAGTTTGACACACTATCCTCTCTGCAGCCCAACGCCTGGCCTTTGGAAGAAACTGCAAGGCCCTGAATTCTAGTCCAGGCCTGACTATAGGTGCTCATGGCTGCTTAGGGCTGGTTACCACAATACCCTCCACTCCCACTTGGGGCTTTTCAGTAGTAAAAGTAGATCACTTTAAACAGCTTCCCCTACCACCCACCAGAAGAAAAAAAGTCCTGGCATCTAGGATGAGGTCTAAAAAAGGCAGAGTCTATGAGAGCCCCCAGATCTACGCAGCACACTCCTGAAACAGCACTGGCTAGTCACTGAGTCAGGGAGGGCGTTCGATAGAAAAACAAAAGACAGCTGAGTCCCAGCCGGCTACCTGATGGGCTGGAAGCCCTCACAAAACCCTGTCGAGAATCAGAGTAATCACTATGCATTTTCCAGCTAAGACAAAGAAAACAGCCTTTAATTCTCGAATAAGTCCTAAATCCTCCTTTATAAACACAGCCTTAGAATAGGAGTGGCCCAGGACCAGACCCAACCTGTCTTTTATCTGGGGAAACATGAATGCTCAGACCCATCCCGAGCCAGACTGGCTGGACACAGGCGATCCCCATCCCATGAACACCGGGCACCTGGCTATGGAAGGCAGGAGAGCAGAGCCCTGTGTGCAGCCAGCCACTGGCGGCCCTTACCCATGACCATGCTGAATCCAGGGAGCTCTTGCCCTGTCGGGGCTCCCAACTGGAGCTGGGGACTGGGTCCTGCTCCTCCATGGCTCAGCGTCGGCTGCTGGCTGCCTCCTCACCCAGACCCAGGACAGAAATGACCCTCTGGCAACACCAGCTCAGGAGCTGGGAGGCTGGGCCGAGTGACACTGGAGCCCAAGGCAGGCGGTGCTTCCCTTTCCACCGGGTCTGCTCTGTCCTGTCCTGAAACCCAGGCCAAGTCACAAGGCTCAGCAAAAGAGCAGAGTATTGAATTGCAAATCCTCTCCCACCTGGGGATGGCTGACAAACAACACCCAGGACGCAGAGATTCCAGAAGATGCTAGTTTCGGTTTCTGTCAACTGTGAAGGGGAAGCTAGGGGAGGGGGCTTGTCATGTCATGGTCACCTTGTCCTCACTCCAGCTCTTGGAAACAGTAGGACTTCCCCAGGGTTTTGCAGCTCTAAGGACTGGGGTTGTTCTGTCTCTCGAGGGATTGGTGGGGAAGGTTTGGAGGGAGAGTGCACTCCACGTGCTGAGGGCCTGGTGGTGCTTTCTAGAGAACAGTCCTTCCACTTCGTACTCTCCCATGGTTCCCCACTCCTTGGGAAGTCCCTTTCTGTTCCTCTGCACTGCCTCAACACCCTATGAGGGTGGGGTAGGTGGACCCTGGGTCATCTATGTGGCAGTTAGCACCACCTGTCATCTCAACCATGTGACAGTGCTCCAGGGGTGAATAAACCCCACTTACCAGGAACTGTGCTAAGTACTGAAGATGCAGATCACACACAATTTTCACAGCAACCCTGTGAGGTTGCAGGTGGCAGACAGAAGCTTCAAGAACTGGCCTTGGGTCCAAAGCCTGGAAGAGGCAAAGCAGGGCCAGAGTAACTTCAGAATCATGCTATGGATCTAAACACAGCTGAGGATTCTGTCCAGAGAGGGATGGGGCTGAGCTCAGAGGACCTGCACTGGGGGAACGAGGGCACATACATAGCTGGGGCAATGTCAGGTCAGGTCAGGGGGCAGCCAGGGCACCATGAGAGTGGGCACCCAGGCCACTGTCTGGCTCAACAGCCACAGAGGTAGAGGAATTTGCAATTCTAGGAAAACATCAGGGCCTAGAGAAGGGACTCTAGAAATTGCAATATGAGCACATTGGGGTGAGGTTGAGGCTAAGGGAGAAGCCTCTGCGGGAGGCTCCCTGACTCAACTTCCCACCATGAGGCACAGTCGCCTATTCCCTCCTTCTCCCAGGGGGCTTTCTCTGCATTCATCTAGGCTCCTTGTCCTCATTTCCTCCAGAGGGACCCTGATGTAATCCATCTGGGATTGGCATGAGGTGCCCAGCTTCTCCTTCCAATGCAATGGGCAGGCTGCAATTACCTGATCTGACAGCTCTGAGGATGCACCTATGGAGGGTGTGGTGGGGCTCATTCCCAGGCCTCTTCCATCCCAGATCCCTGTGTCACCACCCTGACCAGCTGGACAAGGTTGTTCCTGGCCTGCCTTTCCCTAAGAGAGCTCAAAAAATGCTAGAGAGGAGGCAGCACTCATGGCCGCAGAGCTACCACTTGCCACCCCCATGGCCTGGAATAGCTCCCACAGCCCCATGCCCCGAAATGTCCTCAAGTGTAAGGGAGAAAATAACAACACTTCAAGACACTTCTACTGAGCTGGGTCACCAGCACTCTTACTATTTTTAGCTCATGCTGTCAAGATATTTTAAGAACCTCATGACCAACGAGTGATATGATCGTGAGGAATTATACCTGGTCATATTTAGCATTGGGCCGGAAATGTGGTAGAAGCATGTCAGGTGCATAGGTGATAGTCGCTGTGAACACAAGCACACTGGAGGCATTGAATAGATTAGGATGTGAGGGGAGGCCAACTGCAGCTTGACCTTGGTCCTTTGGGCTCTGGACCAGGACAGAGTTATCTCACACCCTTGCTGGCAACAGGTGTTGGAAGAGGCAGTCGGAGTGACACAAGTAACATTGCTGTGTCAGGCTGCTGAGGGAAGCATTTCCTGGATGGTGCACCAAGTAGTGGGGATGTGACCATTGAAGGGGCTCTCAGCCCATGCCAGTGTCCACCAAAGGTCCACATGGTGGTTAAATCTCACAATCTGGACCAGAAAGACTTGGGCTCTTGTTCTGACCCTGCTCCTTAGAAGAAGTTACAACATAAAGCAATTCACTCAACCTCACTCAACAGTATCGTTTGTTTCTTTTCCTGGGAAAATCAGAGCTAAAAGTAGAATCTCTCAGCGGAGGAGTCCTCCACTCTGGGCAGGCCCAGAACTGCTTGCTAGAGCCACGGGCACCCTGAGGGGGCTGGCAAAAGAATCCCTCACTCCAGGCAGGCCTAGAACTGCTTGCTAGAGCCATGCACATCCCCCAGACAGCAGCGGAGGAGTTCCCCGCTCCAGGCACCCACATCAGACAGACCCAGAACTGCTTGCTAGAGCTGCATGCATTCTTCAAGCAGCAGTGGAGGAGTTCCCTGCTCCAGGCACCTACCCTGGGTGGGCCTAGAACTGCCAGAACTGTACACACCCAGCATCCCCAGCTAACCATCTGAGAACTACAAGAGGATGGTCAGCTGAGAGGAAACCATACTAGAACGGCGGTACCCTGAGGCGAAGACCACCAGCCACAGCAGTGGGAACAACAAGGTCCACACCCCTGAGGCTCTTCCTGACAGACACGCTCTGCATCTCAGGGCAACCAGAGGAAGCCAGCATCTTCTCCAGTGGAGGCCACTAACTGAATAGTTCTGGTACGGTCTCCACATGGTGTAAATTTAGCATGGGGTGGAATCATTAGAAAAACTCTGGTAATTTGAATAACCAGAATAGATCAACTTCCCCCAAGGAAGGATGGGGCAGATACAATTGAAGATCCCATCCATAAACAGATGGCTAAGATGTCAGAAATCAAGTTCAGAATTTGGATAGCAAGTAAGATTAAAAGGGAAGAAAGGAGGGAATTAGAATTTCAAGAAATTATTCAAAAGTTAGCTCAAGAAATTATTCAAAAGATGTCTCAAGAATTCAATGATTTCAAAGATAAAATGACCAAAATTTTGAAACACTGAGGCAAGAGTTTGCAGCCCTCAAAGATCTGAAGAATATGATAGAATCCCTCAGTAACAGAATGGAGCAGGGAGAAGAAAGGATCTCTGACATTGAAGACAAAGCTTCTGAACATGCCCAAGCATGGAAGGATGAAGAGAAATGGAGAGCAAAAATGGATCAATCTCTCAGAGAGCTCTGGGATAATTCAAAGAAAACTAATATTCATCTTATAGGAATCCCTGAAGGTGACGAAGTGGCTTCACAAAGCACAGAGGCTCTACTTCACAAAATTATGAAAGCGAACTTTCCAGACATGCCAAGAGAGTCTGAAATTCAGATAGCAGACAGTTTCAGAACCCCAGCATGACTCAACTCGAACAAGACATCCTCCAGGCACATCATAATTAACTTCACTAAAGTTAATATGAAAGAGAAAATTCTGAAAGCAGCCAGACGTAAGAAAACCATAACCTATAAGGGGAAGAATATTAGAATGACTGTAGATCTCTCTACCGAAACCTTTCAGGCTAGAAGAGGGTGGTCATCGACTTTTAACCTCCTAAAACAAAATAACTTTCAACCCAGGATCCTGTATCCAGCTAAACTGAGTTTCATTTATGATGGAGAAATTAAATACTTTAATGACATTCACATGTCATT
>CAUYQV010168628.1:0-17868 GCA_963574575.1 Galagoides demidoff
CAATCCAGGCTAGGGAAGTGTTGTTTGTGCCCCAAAAGAAGAGAGTTATTTGCCAAAAGCCACAGAATCTGACTAATTAGTACTCAGATCATAACCAAAAATGGATCTGAGGGTACAGGGAAGAAAAGGGGCAGATGTACATCTGTTTAAGGGAGTTTGTTGATCTGCAGACACTCTACTGTGACTCAGAACACTGAGGACAAAAATGGTCTGAGCTGATCTTGTTCCCGAAAAACAGAGCATCCTTGACACGCATGTATCCTTGAAACAGGGAGATGATGATGGGCTGTGATGAATGAGGTAGAATTGCTAGAATTGTCTTGGTAGAGCATTTATAAGACCAAAGCCTCATTCTAATTATTACACATGACAAAGAGAACATACCAGCCATTTTCCTCAGAAGGGCCTGGGGGACATTTCCTTTGTTAAAGCAATAAGGAAGGTACCAGAATCATTAAATAGAAGTGGCCACCCTCTGTACATCCCAGGTAACAACAGGGAGTGATCCTAAGGAACTAGGATTCCTAGTTTTAATGGGGAAAATAGGATTCCATACTAAGACCAGCCAGGGGGTGGCATTTCCAGAGGCAAGGTGGGTGTAAGAAGCAAAGCTTGAATGACAATTATGGTTCTCACCACAGAGACACATGGCGATAGCAAGTAGACCTTGAAGGTCAAGAGGCAAGCTAGGGGATAGGGCAACATAGATATTGCTCTCCCTAAATACTGAAAAAAGATCAAGAGGAAGTAAGCAAAAGGTTGATGCCACCCAGTCAATGAAAAGTGATGATTCCTCTCCCAGTTTCCAATTTGGGCCAGATGTCAGGCCAAGGGCCCATTGATCAAAGGAGACACAGGGTATATGTCTACCAGGAGATACAGTAAGTTTTGCAATAAACTTAATTCTTCTAGCTGTCATCTGGTTATTTTAGGCAACTGGCTAATATGAAATAGAGATGCCCGAATAGCTGGAAATTCTCCACGCCTCGTAGAGATTACGTGTGTCATGATAAGCAAAAATGAAAAAACAATGGAAAATTACACCAACTGCAGCCAGACAAAGGCACAGTAACTAAGGGCTCAGACCTCTCAGGGTGAAGTTTGGGGATTATCAAGAGAATAAGCAGAAGAGCTGACCATGGATGAGGAGGAAACACAATGTATAACAGAGGAAGAAGATCGTTGATTTCCTTTACAATCTTGGCATCAATTGCAGGGGTTTATCCCTCCCTCTAACCCTTCTTTATTAAATGTTCTATTTGGGGTTTTAGTATTACTTTGGGCAGGGGGTGTCTGAAGCAGTGACTAGCCCAAAACTTGAAGGATCAGTAACAGAACAGAGTAAACTCATCCTGGGTCATGGGTGTGTCTGAATCGCACCAGGAGTAGACAGAAGCAGAGGCTGGTGATGCCCAGCCACATGCCCTCAGCCCCTACCATCTGTTCATACCAGCCTCACTTCCAACGGCAGCCCCTTCATCTCTTTGCATGATGGCTCCCTCTGACCACTGAATCCAGCTCTATCTCCACGCAGAGCAAAGAGTTTTTGAAAATGAATGTTCTAAAAGATCAACCCACCAGCAAACCACGGACTGGTAGACATGTGAGATTAATGCCTTGTCTCTCTCCTACCTAAGTCTGCTTCATCCCCACATCACAAGTTGCTCAAAAATCCATGCTTTGTCATTTCTCCTTCCTTCTTTGTCTTAATCCCCCTTAATTCCTCTACCAGTGTCGTCACAGATCATCCCCCAGATAAGCCATTTGCACTCACATGTTTGTTTTGGGGGGAGGAATACATAGTAGATATACAAGTAAATAGAAAGGGAGGTAAAAATGTCTTCCCCATCTCTTTTAGGATTTTAACAGGTCATCAGCAAAAGATGTCCGAGGGAGGTTAGAATCTGCCCTGTGCCCATTAGGCACAATGAAAAGGCTCGTCTTTCTCTTGTGAGCTTTTGAAAGAAATTTAGAAATTCTCACATGAAGTAAATTAGTTAAGAGCCAGCCTGCTAAGGGGGGTGAGAAATGAGATGGCATTGTGGTTGCAGCTGCTGGGGATGGGCAGTGCCGCCAGGGGTTAAGGTGCAGCCAGTCTGTAAGTGGAGAGGACACGGTGCCCTGGCGGTGCTGAGGACCTGACCCCAAGTTTTATCAGATGCAGACTTGCACAGGTGATTCCAGAAGGACCGATGATGATGAAGGACAAACAACATTGTCCAGAAGCCGAGGGCAACCCAAAGCCCTTTAGAGGTCAACCCCCCATTGATCTTGTGCCATAAAGACCCATACGTCCCTTTGAATTCAGATATCATCTTTTAAGCAGAGTAAGAGAAGAGGAGTCCTCATAAAAAGCTGGCTTTGGAGCCCTTGGATATAAAATGGGACTGTTTTAAGCCAGAAGAGACAGAGAAAATTTGGACAACAAATTGTAATTCTGCTATTACACAATCCACACCAGCCAGCAAGGGACTCAAAAGGGAGGTTTTTGTATGAATATTGCTCCTACCATATGTAGACTTAATGTCTTTAAAGAATAACTAGATCCACATATCCTCTCATTTATTAAAGGAAAATACTGTTGTTGTAAGACTTTTTTTTAAAAAATGTAGTCCAGGGTACATGAGGAAGCTTACATACACGCTCACACTTTCCAGAGAAGTGGAGAAAGAGAGAGGCAAGGACATCAGCACAGCAGGTGCGCAGAGGAAGAGACCTTGGGATGCAGTCAGCTGCACCGACCTGAGACCAGGAAGGGGGTGGGGGAGGAGCTGAGGACTCTGCCCCCAGGGGACCTGAAAGCGAGTAACAACCTTCCCTACCCCCTCTCCTCTCCTCTGGACACTCCTGTCCTCCCACTCGCGACTATATCTGTCCTGTGCCTTTTCTTAACAATTCGGCCACACCAGAGCACACAGTGTCATTAAGAAAATGATCCAAAAAAGAAAATGATCCAACATACAGGAGATCTCTAGATACCTTAGACCTGAAGAAGTTTGTTCAGAAGAAAACAGTATTTATGTGTTGAAATCATTAAAATTGTGTGTTATAAAATGGATCCTAACAGAAACTGGAGGAAGAGAAATGTGATCAGCTTGTTCACATGGCTGTTAGCCTGAACTTCAAATCCATCTCGGTATTAAACAGGGTCTCTTGGAGCACAACTGTATATAGAATACTGTGCAACGCGTTATATAAACAAAGATGCTGTTACTGGGGGTCTGCGACAGAAAATACCACGTGCGGAGTTCCTTTCTGGATTCATTCTGATAGCATCAGGAAAGTAAGAAGTAAGGATGGGGCTCTCCATCTGGCTTGGAAGCGAAGGAGATATTGGTAATGAGGGAAGAAGGGGTCTTCCTAAACTCTCTGTCAAGGAAAGCAGCAAATTATGTGAATAAAGTCTTTAGATAATTGCCTCAGAAAGCCCCTTCCCCCCAAAGCCCCTTCCTACTCTTAAACTTACAACTCCTCCCCAAGCACAGGGAGTGGCCCACTTACCTCATCACCCTGTTCCAATTACCCGCTGCCTGCCCCTAACGACTCTTTCTACCAAAGCAATACTCCTTACTGGTTATCCCACCATCCTGTCACCATTCTGAGCCTTAGCTATACAAGGGTACCTTTCTCCCCTCACCCCCCTGGCTCTTCTCTGCTCTCCCTCTCTCTCTTCTCCACTCTCTCCTCTCCCCTCTTTTCTCTCCTCCTTGGTGCTGCTCTGCAGCCTCCCTCCCCCACCAATAAAGACCTTTCCTAGAAGCCTTGGTGGTCTGTGAGATCTCTGCCAGTCAAGTGCCTCTCTTTCAAAGTCCAACTTTGATACCAAGTAGACTCACCTTTTAATTCTGGTTCTGCCACCAGCTTCCTGTGCAATCCTGAACAATTTATTTAATCTTTCTAAGCATTACCTGGATGTACACAGATTAACTGAGATCGTATAAAGTTTCAGGAACATCATGGATTCCCAATAAAATTATTAATCTTCTCACCCCATTTAAGGTCACTCTCCACATCTAGGAGAGGGAGAAGTGGAACCTAAGGCAAATTAAACAGCAAAGAAAGACTGAGCTCCAGGGAAAAGGACAGAAAGAATAACTAAAAACAAAAGACTTTTCAGAAGCCGCCTTGATTTTCTAGCACATGCATTCTAATATATTAGAGTTAACTTTTATATCTATTCTGAGCAGCCAAGTATTCACACCAGCATGATACCTACCAAGTTATCCCCAGTCTCCTTGAAATTCTCTGGAATCCATGTGAGCTCAGGGCCAAACTGGGAAATTTGCTAAACTGACTGTTCCCAAACCCCAGACTCAGAGGCTCTGATTCAAAATTTTCTACTTGGAGGCCAGGCATGGTGGCTCACACCTGTAATCATAGCACTTTGGGAGATGAGGAGTGAGGATTCTTCAGCTCAGAAATTCGAGACCAGCCTGAGTGAGACCCTGTCTCTACTAAAAATAGAAAAAACTATTCAGGTGTGTGGTACACCTGTAGTCCCAGGTGCTCCGGAAGCTGAAGCAGGAGGATCACTTGAACCCAGGATTTTGCGATTGTTGTAAGCCATGACAATACCATAGCACCAATACTAGCTTGCACCACAGAATGAGACCCTATTTCAAAAAATAAATGAATTAATTAATAAATTAGAAAAATAATAACATTTGTCATAGTATCCTAAAATATAAAATTCTTCAATATTGTCCAAATGTCAATTCTTTGTTTAAACTGCCAATTTCCAATTCTAATATCTGTGTGGACATGCAAAGTATCCAGATTAACCAGAACGATTTAGTAAAAAACTTTTGAAATCACAATCTGATTTCAAAACTTAATATAAAATGATAGTAGCTAAGATAATATTGGTATAATTAGAGAGATATTGATCAGGGAAACACAACAAAGTCCAGAAATATACCTACACATGTAAAGTCAATTGATTTTCAACAAAGATGCCAAATTACTGATTCTCAACTAGTGACTATTTTTTCCCCCAAGCAATATCTAGTGTATAAAACCCAGAGACGCTACTGAACATCTCCAGTGCATCGTAGAGCTCTCCAGAACAATGGATGATTCCGGGGCAAAATGTCATTAACACGGAGGTTGAGAAACACTGAGCTAAGATAATTTAACAAATAAAAGTTAGGCTTTTCAACAAATACTGCTTGTAACAATCGAATATTTATTTGCAAGAAGAAAATCTTGATGTATTCATTTTATCATCCATGAAAATTAACTGGAAATGGATTAGAGATTGAAATGTAAGAGCCGAAACTACGAAATTCTAGAAAAATCTAGAATCTTTGTTAGACATATTTATCAGAATACAAAAAGTATAAATTATTATAAGTGATAGATTGAATATCAATATCAAAAATGCTTAGGGAAAACTCTCTGTTGTGTGTGAGTTAGAGGTTTTGAGTTTCTCCATCCACATTCCCTTCCCGAGAATAATAAGCCGAGAAAATGACCAAAAAGCTGCCAAAATATACATAAAAATGGAACTAGAGATATTGCATCATGTGCTACCTCTAAATTTCCCATCATGTAAATAAATAAATTTGTTGGTGGCTTAAGCCAATTCATATGTTTGTTGTTACTTGCAACCAAAATCTTCCTGCTGAAACAGATATAAACCAAAATGCTAGCAGTATTTCTCTTTGTGTGATAAACTCACTAATGATTTCTAATTTTCTTTTTGTTTTTTATTAATGTAAATTTTCTATAACATTTTCTGGATTGGAATGCCTCAGTTAGGATGAGTGATTACCGAAAAGAACTTTCAGGCATTGTCAGAAATCTCTTGCCTAGGTTCTGACTCTTAGTGAGCATGTTTTTTGCTATAAAGTTTAATGTTTTCTTTACCATTTGTTTCCGAATGTAATTCAAAAACTTGGTGTTGATCTATAAGGGTCTTAACTAAAGGGCTATTTTTTTTTCAAAGTCCACTTTCTTTCTTCCTTCAACTCAGAGATGGAAATGAGCCAACACACATTCACTGCCAGCCATGAGATCTCCTCAAATACTTCATCTAGTTGGAATGGTTGGGCTGAGTTTCCCCATAAGAACACATCTCTTAAATAGGATTTATCTCTTTGTATTAGTTAGCAGTAGCTTCCATAACAGATAAAATGTCAATAGATTGACATAAATGATATTTATTTCCAGTTCACATAAAGTCTAATCAGGGCAGGCAGGACTTTCTATGAGCAATCAATCTGGGACCCAACTCCTAGGGTCTTGGCAATCTTCCACCTAAGATTTGTAGATCTTGGGCCATGACACCAGCCAGTCGATGAGAAAGAATAGAAGATAATATATGATAAGCTAATAGTCTAGAAAAAGAAATAAGGTATATCACTTCAATGCATTGTCCGCTGAGCAAAATTCAGTTACATAGACCCATCTTGATAAAGGAAAAACTGAGAAATAGTAGTGTATGGGCAGACAGCTCATTCTCAGTCGCAACTCTACACTATGGAAAGTGCATCAGGTAAAACTCATGCCAGATTATCCAATAGAGAGAATTTAGTGCAGGTAATTATTTATAAAGGAGTTAGAAGAATTGACAGAAAAAAAAAAAAAAAGACAGGATAAGGGCAAGGCAACCCTGGGATTAGCAACCACAGGAAAGCCCGTGAAGCTGAGGGAACAAAGGAGAGAGGCAGTGTTGCTGGTGCTGTGAGTTAGAGTAACCTTTAAAAACTATAACTGCATCTGATGGGTCCAACAGGTGCTGAAGTCATGGGGGAGATTGCAAGTCCTAGAGACCTCCACCCACAGAAAACGGAGAGAGGAAGAGTAGCTCAGCTTTTTCTTGTCACCTTCCAGTCCCCGTCTATACCCTGTTCCTCCCCATGGTCAAGTTAGATAGAAACCAGCTGGTAAGGAATGGTCCTCCTGCATTACAGATCAGAGCAGCAGGGGAGCAAACCAGCAAATAATCAGCCCTAAGGCAGCTTGGATCGCTAACGGACAGCTAGCCATCCAGTTATATATAAAATGATAATGATGCAAACTTTAATGAATACAGACTCATTCCTGTCACAATGGAGAAAAGATAATGCAGTTGATTATTTGTATAACAAATTACACCTGTGCACACTGAGAGAGTGCATAATTCTTTTCTAAGTCTATCAAAAGTAGATTTGTAATGAGGCTGATGAATATTAAGATTCAAGACCACTCATGTACGTGAGCCCTTTCCAAGGATTTGGGAGGGACCTTTGAAATATATTCCTAGGGTCACATATTTTTGTGAAATTTGTGAAAGGAAGATATTTGGAATGCAATTAACAATTCTTCATCATTTCACTCAAAACCTTCCATGAAACTTCCCTGGTTGATACTTTTCATAGTATTTGGGGGAGAAAAATACCTTTTTTTTTTTTTTTTTGAGACAGTCTTACTCTGTTGCCCTCAGTAGAGTTCTATGGCGTCACAGCTCACAGCAACGTCAAACTCCTGGGCTTAGGTGATTCTCTTGCTTCAGCCTCCCAAGTTGCTGGGACTACAGGTGCCTGCCACAATGCCCAGCAATTTTTCTCTTATAGTTGTCATTGTTGTTTAGCAGGCCTGGTCCAGGTTTGAACCTGCCAGCCCAGGTGTATGTGGCCAACACCTGAGCTAGAGGCACTGAGCCTGGGGAGAAAAATATTAAGAACAAAATCAAAAGAGAAAGTTGATTGGGGATGGATTTAGTTTGGTGTTGACAACACGTGTTCACCTTCCGTTCCGTGTTGAGTTTAAGTTACTTCTACCCATCTTGTGGTGACATCTCCTCATCCTGCTGGCACTCAGTGTGCTGCCTCACCCAGGGTTGTGACATGAAAGCTCAGTGCCAGGGTTTGTAGCATGAAAGGAGAATATCCGTGGTGTTTGGCACCACAAACAAAAATATAGCAGGGGAAAAATCAAACTAAGAATGTCTGAAGGAAGAAGCTAGTCTGTGGAAAATTCTACTAAATGTCAGATGTATAAAACTGTAAATGGAAAAATTCAGTTATCCTCAATAATCAAAATGGAAATGATCCCTATTCATAAATAGGTTCTTTAATGCAATATCTTCTTTAACATAATGTTAGTGAAATTTGACTTCACAGGATATGTGAGAATCATGAATTTGAATGGTACGATCCTTCAGCAATACTACAAATAGCGAGAGTGATCATGAAATCATAGACTGTATTCTGTGCATCTAACATGTCAGTGATAAAAAGAAATTTCAATTATCTTCAATTAAATACATTTCCATTATTTTCAATTAAATAAATCCTCTAATCTTTATCCTCTATATTAAAAATAACCCTACAAAATTTTTATCATAAGAGAGGCAATTGAAGTGTATATAAAAATAAAAGAAAGAAGAAAGTATTGCAGGGAAGTTAGCCACTGATCTAAAAAATAACGTCCTTTATATTTTTCTGGACTTCATAACGTTGGGAGTACTTGTCAACTTTTCAAATTTGTTTTTACTTTTTAGTGTCTTTTTCCCTCTAACAAAGTATTCACTATTTATACCTAACTTTCTAATCATCGTTTTGTATTCTTGTTTTTAATGACGGTCTCTGAAATTCCACAAAACTTCAATCTCCTTCAAGCACAAATTTTAAGGACTATTTAAATGACGTCTTACTGTGTACTACTGAAATGTGAAGCGTACTTAGGAGATCATTAGATTTATTAATGCAACAGTCTGTATGCTTCCTTCCAACAGCATGGTTCTGAATTATCAATGAGATCATTGATGGGAAAGCACTCTGAAAAGTAGTCCGTGCCATCACAATGCAAACTATTATCTTTATTATCCTTTTAAATACACGCATCTGGAGCTCTCAACATTTGTTTGATAACTCTTTAGTGATCTTCCACTAAGTGCATGGCACTTCTGGGGCTGTGGAGGGAATAAAAAGATGAGATTCATTCCATACTTGCCTTCAGGGAGTTCACTGTTTCCTCAATGAGAAACTGTACTGAATGCAAAAGTAAGAGGCAAACTCCATGCCAGTGAATTTCAAACTTCCTAAAATTATGATGCACATTTTGAAATGGAGTTGAGGGTCAAAGAAACACACACACATTCATACACACAGTAAAGCAAAGGTTTCACAGAAAACAATACATACATTTACTATATGCTGCACGTTCTTGTAGTTTTCTTTTCTATTCTACTTTTGTAAAATGCTGGTTACGATTCTAAATAGATTTTATAACCTCCTAATGGATCACAGCCTATATATATTTTTTCTGAGATAAGAGTCTCACTATGTCACCTTCAGTAGAGTGCTGTGGTGTCATAGCTCACAGCAACCTGAAACTCCTAGGCTTAAGCGATTCTCTTGCCTCAGCCTCCCAAGTAGCTGGGACTACAGGTGCCCGCCACAACCCCTGGCTATTTTTCTTTTTGCAGTTGTCATTGTTGTTTAGCAGGCCCAGGCCGGTTCTGACCCACCAGCCTCGGTGAATGTGGCTGGCCCTGTAACCAATGTGCTGTGGGCACAGAGCCTACAGCCTATCTTTTGAGAAATAATGTTGTATGTGATTATTTCGTCCTAAGGGGTATAGACTTTTTAAAAAATTGATGAGTAAAACTGGAGTGAACTTACTCATTAGCTCAAATAAAATTTTGGGTCTATTTTCGTCATGGGGGGGAGACATTGAAATCTAACAGAGCCCTCTTGCCAATTATTCATATGTATTTTATTGGAGCAAAGACATCAGTTATCTTTTCACACGTGTGAAAGCACGCACACATACACGCTCACACAGCTTCTCTCCCCTCATCTATATGGTGAATCTTATCTTTTCACAGTGACAGCACAGTGAAAGCTCCCTGCAGGGAATCACAGGAGTCTGAGGGAAAGGGGCGATGTCAGTGGTTCTTCACTATCTGACAATTGCTGAGACACAAGAGCTTTCTGACAGGCCTTGGCAAGCTTTGCATTATAGTCAAGATCGTTCATTCTATCGGAAAATGTGTCATAACGGAGTCTGACTCTTTCCTAAAGTATGGTGTGGGTGCGTGCACATCGGAACATGTCTCTAAATACTCTACAGAATATGTAGCTACAGATGGCTGGAGAGAGAGATACTTTCTTAAGTCTTTAGTGGCAACTTGTGTACCTGAGTCTTTATGTCTATGCCATCATAAGGATAAATATTTGCTTGGAAAATACATCACGTTGATGAAATAATGCCGAGATCCTACTCCTCACCACAGAACTTTTCAATATTTAAAATGTACTTCCTGTCATCCACTCTCAGTGTCTCGGAAGAAGATGATCCTATCCACAAGAATGGGCAGTGTCACCGTGAAAAAAGAAAACAGGCCTGAAAGTTCAGCAACATTAGTAACTTTCTATTCCAGTGGATGAATAAACGATTTACTCCATTCAGTTCTTCTCTCTTTGCATCAGAAGGGAATGTGGTCCCATCGGCTTCCTCTGTGTGTTTCTCTCCCAACCAGAATTCCTCAGCGGATTCACTTCCTGTGCCCATATCAAGAACGGATAAAACCAAGTGAGAGAACGGACACAGCCCAAACATGAGAGCATCCAGGAAATGTCCCTGTGTGAGCCCTACAGTCATAAACAGGACTTTGTGATAAAGTCACTCATTCTTAACCGCCACCTAGTCTAACCATTCCAAAGTGCCACGTAGTCTAGCTACAGAGACATTCAGCAAGATGGGCATCAAGGAATGAAAGAAAGGACAGGATAGGGACATGGAAAAAAATCCAGAATTACAAGCATATGACTACCTGTTGTCATCTGGAAAAGTGCCTCATTTTTTCTTTGAAGCCCACTTATGTTTTGAATCTACTAGCTGAGCACAAAATTTAATCACCACCAATTTTCTTGTTCTTCAAATTGCAATAGAATGTAACAATTGCGTTTCCCATACACCAAAATCTCTATTTTTTTAGTTCATTTCCCAAGTTCGTTTTGACTATAACCTATCACTTCCATAATTTCTACTAACTTATGTCCTAATCTTTCCAATATCACTCTTTCAAGTCTTCTAAATCAGCTAAATGATGTTCTTACTATAATGTCTTCCTTCCTATTCACATATTAAGGATCCTCTTTCTATATCAAGATCAAGGTTAGATATTTCTTCTTTAAAGCTGTCTTTGCCAGTGAAGTAGAGTCAATCATTCTTTCCCTCGTACCTTGACTAAAATGAGATTTACCCCATCTTTTTATCTTTCTCTTCTTCCTCCTCTATTATACTACAAGCTGCTTGAGAATTGAAATTGTCACATTTATATTCTATCTTTAGTGCCACTTATAGAATCTGATTCTAAGGTATTGAATTAGTTAATTGATTTATTGATCCACTTATTAAGGTGCCTTTCCTGGATCCTCCACTGTTCTTGGGAGCCCTACTTTATTCCAAAGCATCTTTCTCTGCATTTTCTGAATTTTTCAAAAGTGTTTATTAGAAGTTCCTGAGAGTGGTTCATACTGCTTTTTTTTTTTTAGACAGAGACTCAAGCTGCCCCCCTGGGTAGATTACTATGGTGTCACAGCTCACAGCAACCTCCAACTCCTGGGCTCAAGCAATTCTCCTGCCTCAGCCTCCCAAGTAGCTGGGACCACAGGCACCTGCCACAATGCCCAGCTATTTTTTGGTTGCGGCCATCATTGTTGTTTGGCGGCCGGGCTGGATTCGAACCCACCAGCTCAGGTCTATATGGCTGGTGCCTTAGCCACTTGAGCCACAGGCGCCAAGCCTCAGACTGCTTTTAAAGTCTGTCTTCATGACCCAAGATTTAAGTTAGCCTCTTGATGAGTCTTACTTGAGAATTGTTATTACTGACGCTGATGACATCACTATCTGGAGCGTGACTGCGTTACGCTGATTCCTTCTGACAACCAAACACAAGCTATTTTGAAAGATTTTGTCACCACTATTACTGCTACTTTTTCCTGACTGAAGGGCTACTCTGATAGAACAGATAACCTAAAAACACATGACTGACTAACAGAATCAAAGGCAAGAGAGGATGTATTGCTATTTTCACTGAATTTGAAGATGCTTTTCTCTAAGCCAGATAGCTCTGTCTGAAGATGAAAATTTTTAATTGTCAATGGTCCCTGGCATTATTTCTCAGTAATTAGAGTCCAGTGATAGAGGGATTGCTCATTCTTAATTGTTACTTCTGCAAAGGTTTGTTCAACCTACCATATCTGGAAGGAAAGCCCTCTTACACTTATTATCTTTTATTATTTTTTCTGGGCAGCATTTGGAACTATTTCATCTGTGGTAAAACTCCACTGTAGCTTCGGTCTGTCTTGCTTAAAATTCAGAGACAAGTGTTTTCCATATTTCATGTATGGATCTAATACATAAATATATCAAGATACTGATAAAATATAATTCTTAAAGAAAATAAAGGAATTTCTTCTTTTTTACTTTTTTCTTTCAATTCAGGACAGAACATTACAGAAAAGAGGTCAGTTAGCCTAGGCCACCTGGTTAAGAAAAACTGTCAGAACTTATCGGCCTTATCTGTGCCCATGGGAAGGAAAAACTATTATCACAAGGTTGCATTTGAGACTTTTTGGCCCCATTTGAAGAATTTTTTCATAGGCTCTCCCGTAACATGACTCCCTCTACTTTTCCTATTGAAAGGTCAAGTCTTAGAGTCAGTCCTTTCAGACAACTGTTATCTACAAGTAAAAAGAGGTTGATCTACTGACCCCAGTGACTGAGAATGAGACTACGGGGCCGGGCGACTTTACCAGCTGTTCTGAGGGAAGTTCTGTTGCCTTACATGAGAGCTCCTGGATGATTCTCCATCTCCCTCTTTGGAACCGGTCTTAGCATTCTCTTCCTAACCAGTCAGTTTCTCTCCCCCACCTGCTGTTAATGTTCTTAAGGGCTGTTAATAATTACACCTTAGGCTGGGCGCCCGTAGCTCAGTGGTTAGGGCACTGGCCTGGGGCTGGTGGGTTCAAACCTGGCCTGGACCTGCTAAAACAACAACAACAAAATAGCTGGGTATTGTGATGGGCATACATAGTCCCAGCTACGAGGGAGGCCGAGGCAAGAGAATCACTTGAGCCCAAGAGTTTGAGGTTGCTGTGAGCTGTGATGCCGCAGCGCTCTACCCAGGGCGACATAGTGAGACACTGTCTCAAAAAAAAAAAAAAAATTATATCTTAGATGCCAGACTAAACCTGGACATAATTTGGTGACCCTGAGGACTATATCTTAACTGCCCTTTCCAATGCCCTCAAATTGCCATTACTGCTGCCACAGAGAATTACTTCAACCAATATAAGACAAAAAATCATTTCAAAAACCTGTGGCCGTGGCAGTGGGAATGAAAAGATCACATCTGAGAAACATTTCCAGTCTACAATGACAAAATAATGTGGTGTCCAATTGGGGCTGATGGAAAGGGAAGACGTGAGCAGAGGGGGCAAGCAGCTTGTCTTCTGTCACCAGTCACTACTGTCACTGGAAAGGAAAGGGTGGGGACGTGTGTGAGATGTCACGGGAATCCGTCGAACAGCCGAGAAGAACCAAATGGACCTTCTTACACTCGACCACTTTTGACCTATAAAAATGGCAATTTCATTTCATTCGACCTAAAAGAATTAAACCCCAAAGGCTTCATTCTCTTCGCTGACCATCTCATTGGCACGTTCACAATTTTCCATTTCCAATAATCCTTCTGCGTTTTTGTGTGTACTGAAAAATACTCAGTGGTAAGTGGTACGAGCCTCCTTAGGTCTCTAAACTACCAGCAGATCTACAGATGCTTTCTTTTTAATAATAATAATGCTAGATGAGTGCACTTTCACAAAGATTATAGCATATTATCCTCACAGTAATAGCCTGGGGAAGATATTATCCTCATCATACATATGGAAACAAGCTCAAAGAGGTTAACCGGCTTGTCGGAGGACAAATGGAGAATAATGACCTCTAAGTGCCCTGGCTGGTCTCCCCACGTTGTGTGGCCTGCCCATCTATGAAGCAGAAAGGAAGAGCTTAGGGATATTTTCCCTCAGCTATGTCCTATTTAGCAGAAAATACACAAAACAAAACCAACCTTTATTCCCTAAATTGTGATTATGTCAAAGTTGTGATCATTGTACGTGGGTTTAAATACTTGTAGAAGATTAAAATGTGTTAAAATTATCATTATTTCTCTTTTTCAAAGCAATTACATCCATAGACCTCCCCTCACATGTAGAACTTCAGTGTTGGGAAGACGGCTGGGCAGCCTCCTGATAGAGACCCCTTTCTTGTTCTTCTGCCCAAATTTGCCTTTCTTGGTTCTGTCTGGTTCTGCCTCATGACTGCGTGTCGTCTAGAGAACACACTCAGTGCATTTTCTTTGTTTCACGGAAGAGGCCTGCAGAAGACTTCAGATTTTAATTTGAAAAAAATAAATAAATGCCCTTGAAAAAGAGTGAATGCCTTCCCCTGGGCCTCTTTCATTAATATGAGCTTCATGAAATACAGAGTTCAGAAGTGGAGCTCAAGGTTAGAGGCAGAAGACTACACAAACTCGGAGAAGCCTTAAAAAACAGGAGAGGAAAATGTGGTTTATTAGTTATACTAGTTACAGAATGAACAGCATATTGTATGTGCTGTGTTAGAGGTATGTTATGAATAACAAAAGCCCTGGAGCATTTACATATTTGTTTTCAGCAATCCTGGCAGTTGGATTTCACCATTCTATGCCTCTTTGCCAGAATCACTAAACACTGGTACATATGGCATCTGAAGTTCCATATGCCGTGGAAAATGTTAGCTGATGCCTATACTTCTATATTATATTTTTATTTCAGATTTTTGCAGTTTGAACAAAGAATAGTAGAAAAAACAAAATATTGGACAAGCAGTAAACAGTAAAGTGAAAAAAATGCCTTCAGAGAAAGCAAATAAAGGAAATGAATCCACCATGAGTTAACACGACTATATGATAATGAATCAAATATGGGAAGTAATTGTTTTGCATGAACAAATTTACATAGCCTTTCATTTTATTATTTTGCAGCTAAAGGCTGCAACGTGAAGAATGAAGTTTCTAACATATTATCTGTACCTTATTCTTTCTGACATTTCTTCCTAAAATCTTAGTCTCCATTTGATTAAAGTTAATTAGCATGAAGGCTAGAGTGAGAAGCATCTAAAATTCAAGTTAAAACAGAAAACTTTAAATATCAGTAATTATTTTTGCAATATTTATTAAGGTTATTAATTGAAAATGTTAGTTAGCATCCAGGGTTTTATTTTCTTAGACACAGAAAGATTTTAAATTCAAATCAACATAATTGAATAGCTTCTTTCCTCAAAACAGGGAAACAAACAAAAATCCCATGGCCACCATTTTGCCAGTAAGAAAAACATCGAAATAACTAGGTATCCTGGTAGGTCAAAAGTGAGTGATAGTCCATCGGGAATGACTTGGTGAGTACATTAATCTTAGGAAAAAAACACTATTCACACTTTCCAAATGAAGTTTTCTCTTTTTAATAGTCTCAAAAGCTGAGCACATGGTCTTGAGTAGACAAGTAATCCAAAAATTCTAGAAACTAAGATGTTAGGATAGCTGATTTAACATTTGAATAGGTGAATTTAATGGAGTGAGGAATGAGAAAAAATAATGTTTGTAAAGGGCAAAAATTTCCCTGTACCTTTCAGCTTAAGATTGTGTAACAATATTAGTATTTTTTAAAGTACATTTGTGTAACATTGTGTAAGCTTACAAAACATGTTCAAATTCTTTCACATTTAAAATAATTCTGCAAGTTGAATATTAGTTCTTTCTCATTCTTCGATGAGAAAATCAGCTCAGAAAACTTGCCCTTTTGTTCTTGGTCTTGTGTACTGAAATTCATCCCATTGTGGAAGTAATCCTGCCGCAGATCAGAAGCACGTTGAAAACACCGTAACTTTTCAGTGGAATTGTGTCTTGCTCAGTAAGATATGAAACTGTATGTGACATAAAATCTTAAACTTTTCTTAAGAGTTTGCTCTTTGTAAGGGCTATGAAAAAGTATGCATAAACTTTGGGCTGTATTTTCCATGTCCCAGCCATTCCAGAAACAGGAATCCAGGCTCCAGAATTTACACAAAGAAACCAAATATGTACGAGGGCTCTTCTGTAATGCTAGTATGATGCTCCTTGCCAGAGCTCTCAATCCAAACAAATGACATATTAGGGCTGCCATACTAGCCTATCACAAACTTTGCAGCTTTCAAACAATGGAAATGAGTTATCCCATAGTTCCAGACACCAATGTCCAACATCAAGGTGTCTTTCTCTTTGAAGGCTGTAGGAGAGTATTCTTTCCCTCTTCCTTGATGGCTCCAGGCATTTCATGGCTTGTAGCTGAATAACTTCAATATCTGCCTTTGTCTTCTTATGATCTTTTCCTCACCTTCCTACATGTTTCTCTTCTGGGTGTCTCCTAAGAGGATACTTGTCATTGGATGTAGCACCCATTCATGTGATCCAGGTTGATCTCATGTTATGACTTTTAATTGCATCAGAAAAGACCCCTTTTTTCCAAATAAGGTCACAATGCCAGGTTCTGGGGATTAGGATGTAGACGTATCTTTTGGGGGTGGCAATATTCATCACACTACAGTATACCTGTTAGCCCCCCAAAATTCACACCTGTGTCATGTGTAAAATATATTCACATCATACCAACATCCTCCAAAATCTCAGCTCATTACAGCATCAGCTCCAAGTATAACGTCTCATCTAAATATCATCCATCCAAAAGTCCCAAATCTCATCATCTAAATCAGGTAGGAGTTAGACTCTGGCTATGATATGTCTGGGGACAAAATTATCCTCTTTCTGTACACATGTAAAACAGTATTTCCTCATGGGTGAGTATCTGTTCAAATTATTTATCTATATTTTAAATGGGCTCTTTATTCTCTTTATCTTGAGTTGTAAGAGGTCTTTATCTATTGTGGGTATAATTCCTGTGCTGGGTCTATAACATACAAATATTTTATCCTGGTAAGTAGTTTATCTGTTCATTTTTAAAAAGTGTCCTTCACTGTGGATAAAGTTTTAAATTTTCATTAAACTCATTCAATCATTTTTTAAATGAATAGTGTTCTGATTGTCTACCTAAGAAAACAGATTTTCTTCCAAAGTACAATGGTAAGACAGGCATAAATGTTAAATATTAACATTCTTACTCCAAAAGGGAGAAATTAGAAGAAATAAAAGGGTCACCAGTTCCTGGCCCGTGAGTAATGTTCTGTGTGTGTCTTGATGCTATGCTGCTGAGACTGTGGCAGCTCCCCAGGTCTCTGCCCCACCCGCAGCGCTCCCACCCTGGGAATTACACCTTTTTCTTAAAGGATAGCACATGTGTGCAGTTGCAATTTCCTGCCTGTGTAATTTTGGAACCCCCATATCTTTTTCTCATTGTATCCTTTCTCTATCCCTTTCATTCCAAGATAGACATGATCCTGCTGATGCGTATATAATATTTTCAAAAATCTTGTGGGTTTCCCGGGTCTATCGCAGTGGTCCATGGCATTAGACATGCCTCCACAGATTCTTCTTGAATCATCTCATCTCTATTCCTGGTTTCTGTTTAGATGGTTGACTAATTCTGAGTCACACACCTAACTACATTAATATAAGTTTACCCAGTCATACTCTGGGCCTTCTCTGCAGAACACACTTTCCTAACCATCAATCTCCTCCTTTTAGATGCTTTAATGTCTGGATGGGCCAAGAACCTCACAAATGATCGAGTATTAATTCCTTTTTGCTTATCAGTTCCTTCTTGATCTCTCTCCTACTGCTTTTTGCTAAGCAGGAGAAACAAACAAACAAACAAACAAAAGGTCACAACATCAATGCTT
>CAUYQV010168630.1:0-26762 GCA_963574575.1 Galagoides demidoff
CTGTGGTCCCAGCTACTTGGGAGGCGGAGGCAGGAGACTCGCTTGAGCCCAGGAATTGGAGGTTGCTATGAGCTGTGATGCCATGGCACTCTACCCAGGGGGATAGCTTGAGGCTCCGTCTCAAAAAAAAAAAAAAAAAGATCTGGTTCTCTGATCCTTTTGTAGTTCATAAGAGTGGTGATTGGGTTTTCACGCGCATGCCTGAGATGTGCCTCCCACAAATCTTGTTATGCTTTTGGTTCATTACCTGTCTGATGTGAAGAAAAAAAAAAAATCTGGTTCTCTTTATCTGATTTTTCTTATAATATTCTGTAAGTTCCTTGAGTTTTTCATGGATAATATCTTTGAAGATAGCGGTTTTTTTCCTCTTTCCTCCAATATCTTTGTTTCCCAGGTGTGTTTCATTTATGTGTTTGTGTCTGTGAGATCTGGTTGGTCCATCTCATGCTGGAGACACTCCAGGAGTGTTGGGTGTTCCCAGCCGTTCATATTTAGAAGAGAGGCTCTCACAGGCTGGCTCAGAGTCTGTAGGACTGACAACCAAAATTCATCTGCTCACCAATCAGCCTTTTGTTTGAGGCTTCCCAAAAGTAAGATTTGGCAGCCACTCCTCTGGAAGGCTGTTCAGTTTCTCAGGGGAAGAATCCTGTCTGGTAATCCTGCCTGGAAGTAAGCATTCAGGGAGCCCTGGATGACGCAGGCCCACGGTTAGGCTGCTTCCAGCCTGGGCCTTGCTCCCACCTTGGTGGCCCCAGGTCTGGAATCTCTCCAGTTCACTTACTCTGAAGAGTAAGCTCTCATTAGGAAGTTGACTGGAGAGGGAAGGCGGGTGTCCTGGCAGGAGCAGTGGTGAGATGACCTGCAGGTCCCACTGCCGTATATTAAGACTTTCCATTCTCCCACTATATTCAGTCCTCACCTCACCTAAGACTTCTGCAGCTCTAGTTTGGTCCGGCTGCCCAGCTGCTCAACCTCTTTCCTGGCAGTTAACACTTCTGGAGCCACATTCCATCTTCTGAAAATGTTAAAATCTCTTATTCATGCTTATGTCAAAATGTTCAGATCTAAATAGCAGAGAACAGCTCAGTGCCCGTAGCACAGTAGTTACAGTGCCAGCCACATACACCAAAGTTGGCAGGTTCGAACCGGCCTGGGCCAGCTAAACAACAATGACAACTGCAACAAAAAATAGCCAGGTGTTGTGGCGGGCACCTGTAGTCCCACCTACTTGGGAGGCTAAGGCAAGAGAATCGCTTGAGCCCAAGAGTTTGAGGTTGCTATGAGCTGGGAAGCCACAGGACTCCACCAAGGGTGACATAGTGAATCTCGGTCTCAAAAAATATATATAAATAAATAGCAGAGAACATAGACTACGCACACATATATAATTAGGAATTTTGTTACTGTATATAACATGAAGTCCAGAGATGAAGGAGCACCAGTTCCCAAGATCTGGCATTGGCTTCTCTGCCCTTCTCTCATTTTCCCTCTTCGGGCTTTTGGCTTCATCCTTAAAGTCCTGTAGCAATTCTAGGTACAGCCATGTATTATAAGATCCATATGAAGTTGGGGACCACCTCTCCCATTTTGCCTCTCTTGTTCTTTTTTTCTTAATAAATGTTATGTTTTAAAGCAAGACCTGAGCAGAAGGTATACAGGTCTCCCCTACTCATCCTGCCCCCACTCCGGCATGGTCTCCCCCTCTGTCAATATCCCCCACCTTAGATCTCTTTTTTGAGGTGAGAAAAATCTTTCCAAGACCTCCCCACCCACAAAAAATAGTAAATTCTCTTTATTTCTCCTGCCCTTTTCTAAACCAATCATTAGCAAGCAAGATGAAAGAGATTGCTATTATTGGTTTAGGGGTTTAAGGACATTGGAAAGTCATCTCCATAACTACCAGTGTATCTCTGCTGATCTCTTTGTTGTTTAGATCTGATACTTTTTTATCCCTTTTCTGTCATTTTAGTAGGGTTTTGAAAAGGACAAAAGCTAAATGTGTGCGATCCATCTACTCTATATAATAGGAAGTTTTTCACACTCCCATATTCATTACAGCATTATTCACCGTAGCCCAGATGTGGGAACACAAGTGTTCACTGAGAAATGAGTGGATAAGAAAATGTAGTAATATGCACAGAGGAACATTACTCAACCATAAAAAATGGAAATCCTGCATTTTTAACAACATAGGCAAACGTTGCAGGAATTATGCTAAGTGAAATAAATCATACAGAAAAAGACAAATACCATATAATTATATATGGTATCTAAAAAAGTTGAATTCAGGGTGGTACCCACATTGAGTAGGTAGGGCGCTGGCCACATACACCAGAACTGGTGGATTCGAACCCGGCTCTGTTCAGCTAAAACGACAATGACACCTGCAACAACAACAAAAAAATAGCTGGGTGTTGTGGCAGGCGCCTATAGTCCCAGCTAGTTGGAAGGCTGAGGCAAGAGAATCGCTTAAGCCAAGAGTTTGAGATTGCTGAGAGCTGTGATGCCACAAGACTCTGCTGAGGGCGACATAGTGAGACTCTGTCTCAAAAAAAAAGAAAAACAGACAGGTGCAAGGTTCACACCTGTAATTCCAGCACTTTGGATGGCCAAGGCAGTAGTATCACTGAAGACCAGGAATTCAAGACCAGCCTGGACAACATAGCAAGGCCCTATCTCTTAAAAAAAAAAAAAAAAAAAAAGTATTCTCACCATAAAAATAACTATATGAGGTATGGACATGTTAACTAACTTGATTCCCAGTTATTATTTTGCGATTCAGGTATATACATGTATCATATCATCACTTGTATACCTTAAATGTTGTGTAGAACATCTATAAGTTGACCACCCAAAGGACTGTAACAAACTGGTCAACATATGGAAGTGGTCAACATAAAGGTGTAGGCCTACTATACTGATACGTACACGTGGTGCATGTCCAGTCTGTGAAAATTAGGACAACCTAAGGAGGTGGTCCCTGTAAGGAGGTGGTCAGCTTTAGAGTTTCTATAGTATATGCAATTTATTTATATATTTTTAGAGTATAATATACCTCAGTAATAGTAATAAAATATAATAATAATAATAAAGAGTAATATACATCAGTAAGCTGGACAAAATTAAAATGCTAAAAAGCACCAAGGCAGTTCTTTAGTGACCTTCTTACATATACCTGTACTCTCTTTTCTTCTTTTATGTCTTTACTGTTTTTACTTCTTTTATGTTTTTTTGTTTTACTGTTTGTTATGAAATTTTTCCCATGTACAGAAAAGTAAAAAGAATAGCATATTAAACACCCATATACCCAATTTGACAGTTGTTCTATTAATATTTTATAATTACATTTGCTTCATCTATGGGTTTTGATGAGATATTTTGAAGTAAATTGCAGATACCGTGGCATTTCACCTCTAAAGATGTCCAAATGCATCTTTAAAAAGTAAAGATCATTTCCTATATAGCTATAATACTGTTTTCACACTTAGCAAAATCCAGCTCTCTTTCATCTCCCGCAGGAGAGAGAAGTCCTGTTATGATGGGCAAGGGCTTCATACAGAGCCTGTCTGAAAGTTTGGAAACAAATGTTCATCAATAGAAGATGAGTTAAGTAAAACACAGTATATCCATATTATGGATAACTGGGGAATATTAAAAATGATATAGTTCTATACATAGAAAGATTTCTAAAACATCACTAGCTTTTTAAAAAAGCATGTCTCAAAATAGTCTGTACAGTGTGATCCAATTCTTGCTTTAAAATGCATATGCATGTGTATGCACAGTAAAGAAGTCTGGAAGGATATAAATCAAAATGCTAATAGCAGTTGATCTTGGGTGGCAGAATTATGAGTACTGTTTTCTTTCTCTGTGTGCTTCAGCATCATCTAAATTGTTTTAGTATGTGGGTCTTCCCCTATAAGCAAACATTAGTGTTCTTGCCCCTCGTGCTAGAGAAGAGTTGATATTAAGGAATACCTGAGGGACATGTGTTCCTTGGATTTTTAACATGCAGAATGAATGGCATCTTATAAGAAAGACGTGTCGTCCTGATAGATTCTTGTAATGATCCTGAAAAACCACCTCTGCCCTTAGTTTGTTTTGTTTCTGTTGTGAAATAAGATATGGTTATATAATTATGGAAATATAAAAATGGTTAAATCCGCCATTTTAATCATTTTTAAGTACAGTTTTGTGGCATTAAATTCATTCACAAAGTTGTGCCACCGTCACCACCTTCAGTCTCCAGAACTTGTTCTTCATCTCCAGTTGGAATTATACCCATTAAATATGAACTCCCCATTCCTCCCTCTCTCGTGCTCCTGATAACCACTTTGCTAATTTCTGTCCAGGTACCTCCTAGAAGTAGAACCATCCAGTCTTCATCCTCTGTGTCTAGCTGCTTTCATTTAGCACAATGCCTTCAAGGGTCACCATGTTGTAGCAGAACTACATTCGTTATTAAGGCTCAAATAATAATGCCTTGTATGGATAGACCACATTTTGTGTATCCCTTCATCTGGTGATGGATATTTAAGTTGTTCCCACCTTTGTGGTTTTATTTTTAAGTGGCTTGCTTTTGGAATCTGATATGAATTCAGGTATTTGAGAACTGAAAAGATTTCAAAGCAAGAAAGAATGAAAAAAGCAACTGAGGGTGAAAAAGAGAAGTGGCAAATCAACAGTGCTGCTTCATGTGCCCTAAAGGGGCAGTTTTCAAAGCATAAAGCAGCAGAACAATTTTTTTTAATCATCATTTTTATTCTCCCAAACTTTTTTCCCCCCATCTTTGCCACCTCTCCTTGGCCAATCATCTGAGGAAAATGAAGAAATAGTATAAACTAGTTACAGTTAACTGTGACTGTCCCCCTCCTAACTTTTCCACTAACTAACGTGGGTGTTTTTGCTTTGGCCTCATTTTGTTTCTTACTGCTTAGGAAACACATGGTGCTACCTCTTATTGTGACATTGCTTTTTTGTAATGTTAGCCACAACAGAGATGACAACTATTGCATATATACACATGGAATTCTTTCGTTCCTTCATTGAGAAAAATATCTCTTGCACACCTATTATGAGCCAAAATTAAATTGAAATACTCTTCCTCAGAAGATACAGTTAAACTACATATGACTCGATATTAAGAAACAGGCACAGCCTGGGTTCAGTGACTCATGCTGGTGATTCCAGCACTTTGGGAGGCTGAGGTAGGAGGATCATTTGAGGCTGGGCATTCAAGAACAGCCTGGGCAACATAGCAAGACCCCTTCTCTAAACCTCTGCCCCCTCAAGAAAAATACTAGCCAAGTGTGATGATGCACACCTAGAATCCCAACTCTTTGGCAGCTGAGATTGGAGGATCACTTAAGCCTAAGAGTTCAAGGTCACAGTTAGCTGTGGGTGTGCTGCTGTACTCCAGCCTGGGCAACAAAGCAAAGCCAACCCTATGTCTTAAAGAAAGGAAAAAAAGAAAAAAGAAACAGGCGTGGCTGTGGGTAAAGGCATTACTGGCCCATCATCAAGACAAAGCCTTTCTTCATGCCAGTGTGGTAACAAGTTCATAAAGTCATAGTTTAGCAGTGAAGAACATGTGCACAGGACTGTGTTTCTTCATTACTGATGTTTTGGTGATTACTCTGATCTTGTTACCTGATTGATCTTCCCATCAGGTTCCACTTCCAAAGGGAAACATGGCAGGTGCAAATGACTTATATGCAAAGGGATAAATAGTTGTAACTGAATTCCCAGAAGACAGGTATTAGGTTTAATTAACTCTGTCACATTCCTGCATTTGTGAGCTCACCCACACCAATGGACTTTTCCCTCATTCCGGTCATCTGCCGCAGGGACAGCCAGCCAGTCTGACTTCACCTGGTCACTGCTAAGCTTTCAGCCTTAAATTTTTCCCTTGTGCAAAATTGCCATCAGCTTACCCTCCCTGATATATTGGCAGGGCTAATTACACTGTTTTCTGAGCACTGTTAACCTGGGTGGATCTTGTTACCTCAGAAAAGTTCATTTCATTTGTTCTCCCCCTCTTGCTCTCAGACCATCATCTGCAAACAGCATAAGCAGCAGCACATCTTCGAATCACAGTGGCTACACTCCAGAGCCCCCTTTCCCCCCAGTTGGAGCTGACCTCGCCAGCCGACTGTCCAGTGATGAAGGGGAGATGGACGGAGCCGACGAACCCGAGAAGCTAGACTGTCAGTTCTCCACACACCACCCCAGACCTCTTGCGGTAGGCCTCCTGTTCCCACCCACGTGCTCTTCCCCTGTGCTTTGCGGGCTCTGAGGTGCACCTGCCTGAGGAAAGGCCACCGGTACAGTGTTTGACAAAAAGGCCTACCCTGAGGTCGAATGATTGCCTTAGAAATACCTGGACATCACAAAAGGAAAGGAAAGGGCTCCTGGCTGATAACAACCCTGAGTATTTGTGGTCCACCTTGATGCAAGAATGCATGAGACAGTTATTTCTGTAAGTGCCCTTGGGAGCTGAACTTCTGGCCTTGGCTATCTAAAATGGAGCCTGTGATGTCTGAGTTAGCCTGGTTCAGCAGCTCTGGAAACTGTAGAGCAGGTGTCCTCAAACTACGGCCCACAGGCCACATGCAGCCTGCCTAGGACATTTATCTGGCCCACTGGGTGTTTTTGCTGCCGCTGCCTGTCCTGCTTAGCAGCCGACTCATCCCGGGGCCCTCAGTCTGGCCCTCTAACAGTCTGAGGGACAGTGAACTGGCCCCCTGTTTAAAAAGTTTGAGGACCCCTGCTATAGAGCATCCAACTCTTGCTGGTGTTCTCCCTGGTGGTTCTGAGTTTTATTATGCCTAGTAAGTTTGGCTATCTGGTACCAGAACGCTGTGTTGAGTGTGTTGAAGGAGGGAAGAGGAAGCATTTTAGAGCAGCATGATCGCTGATTAACAAAAAGAGCACTTTCTTTCTAGTCTCTTAAATGAGTCCACTTTGACAATTGAGGTTATTGAAATTGAGGTGGAGGCTAGGCATGGTAGGTAGCTCATGCCTGTAATCCTCGCACTTTGGGAGGCAAGTGGATCACTTGAATTCAGGAGTTCAAGATCAGCATGAGCAAGAGCAAGACCTCATTTCTACTAAAAACAGAAAAACTATTTTTTCTATTTTTCAAGTGTCGTGGTGAGCGCCTATCGTCCCAGCTACCTGGGAGGCTGAGGCAAGAAGATCACTTGAGCCCAAGAGTTTGAGGTTGCTGTGAGCTGTGATCATGCCACGGCACTGTAGCTGGGCAACAGAGCAAGACTCTGTCTAAAAAAAAAAGAAAAAAAGAAAGAAATCGAGGTAGGAAATCGGGGGAATCCACTCTTACATTTCCGTCTGAGCCCTTGAGAAGGGAATAGCTAATGCTGCCCTCACAGAGCCAAATGCAGGGGGCTTGGAACATGGGACCCCACAACGGTGTACTCTGGTGCCAGTCTGAGCCCTGCAGGATCAGCTTTGACTCTCTCAGGGACAGTGTGAGTGAAATCAGTCCTGCATTGAGATAGAATAAGTCCCTCTTCCCTTCCGTCTGTGTGGTGAGTGAAGGCCACATTTACTTCCTGTGTCCGGGGATGATGCTGTCTACAGCCTGAGACTTTACCTGTCGGTTAGCATAGAGACAGTCACGGATGACTAAGAATGCCTTTGACTGCCAGGAATAGAAAACTCAGCTCACATGACATGAGCACTAAGGTCATTTGATCGTCTCGCCAAAAAAAAAAAAAAAAAAGTTTACAGGTAGGTGCTTCCAAGCTTTGGTCAGCTTCTCTACGATGTCGTGGAGCTGAGGGACAATCTCTACAACTCTCTTCGCCTTTCACACACAGTTCCAACACATCTGCCACAGCTCTGGTTTCACATCCTCACCCGTTGGCATTTCTATATGGGATGCAAAGGGATAAACAGAAGCGGGGCTGTCTTCCCAGATGCTGTCTTATGTTAGGAAAAAAAGTCTTTCTGTGAAACCCCCAGCAGACTTCTCTTTATGTGCACCAGAAATGGGTCACATGCCCACTCCTAGGTTGATCTATGGCACATGATGAAGGGATTGCAGTGACTCAGGGTGAAATCAGGTTCTGGAAGGGGACCCACCTTCCTTGGTTACTCTTCCATGTCCGATAACAGGACAAAAGTGTGGTTCTGTTAGCAAGGAAAAGACAGGGAGAGGTAGTAGTGGATGGCTGTAGGCAACCAAGAGGGCCACAGTGACCAGCACAGTGAGGGTCTATAGCTCTGCTGAGCGCATCCAATGCCAGCCGGGAACAGGAGCCTGTTGGGGTGGTCTTGCCTTGCATTGATAGGGAACTAGTACATAGGTAGCAAAGATGAAGCAGTGTCTCCTGCTCCTGAGTCCTTAAGAGATACAAGGCTCTACCAGAAGGCCAGACTCATACATCAGACCCTTGTCTAGATGACAAGCTGCCAGACTACAGTGGACTAGCTGAGCTCAGGACATGGCACGTCTGTGCTCCCTCAGTGTTCTGCTGATTTAAATGGAAAGGCCATGGTTTTGTTTCTGTCCTTTGTCCTTTCTCTTGTGGCCAACTGGTACTTGAAATCATTTTTTATAATGAATGCTTGCTCGGTGCTGTCTTTAGCAATTGGGATGAAGGAAGAAGTGACATGTGGACCTGGAAGAGCTCCCACAGGCTGTGGGGACCAGCTTCCACGTTGGAGAGCTCCCTTTGTGTTTTCTTGCTCGGTCAGTAAGCACTTAATATGGAGGTGCAGAAAAGCGTTTTTCATCAGTGGTACCAGGTTTGATGGGCAGCAAGATTTTATTGTAGAACCCCCAAGTCAAGCCGAAACAGAACAAAGGGAAGGTCTTGCCTTTCTTCCTGAGGACTATTCCAAAGGCTGGTTCCAGGACAGGTTTGTGGAATGAGTGCCAGTCCAGCCTGTGTCTGGGATGGAGGCCAGGGAGCTGCTGGGAGGCCTGGAGGAAGGGAGGAAAGCTGCTTTTGACTTATAGAGTCATTTGCAGACTCACCTGAGCTCTAGACCAGCCAAATGTCACCTTGTCAGAGGCCACTTGCAATTCTGTCTCCTGGCTTTCCGATTATCCTAATATCATAATCAAATGGTATTTATTAAACAACTGAATGCATATATTTCAGCCATATATATATTTTTTGTTGTTTCTGTTATTGTTTGGGAGGAGATGTCATACAGTCTCTCTCTTCTCTGTTGCCTAGGCTAGAATGCAGCAGCAGCATCATAGTTCACAGCAATTTCAAACTCCTGGGGTCATCCTCCTGCCTCAGCCTCCCAAGTAGCTGGGATTATAGGCATGAGCCGCCACACCTAGCTTAGCCATATATTTTAAATGTGGTATGTTTGGGTTTTCGTGTTTTGTTTTTTGATTTTTTTTTTTTTTTTTTTTTTTTTGCAGTTTTTGGCAGGGACTGGGTGTGAACCCATCACCTCCGGCATATGGAGCTGGCACCCTACTCCTTTGAGGCACAGGCGCCAGCCATGTTTTTTGATCTTTTTTAAGACAGAGTTTCACTGGGTAGAGGACCATGACATCACAGCTCACAGCAACCTTAAACCCTTGGGCTCAATTGATCCTCTTGCCTCAACCTCCCAAGTGGCTGGGCCTACAGGCACCTGCCACAGTGCCCGGGTAGTTTCTCTATTTTATTAGAGACAGAGTCTTACCCATTGCTCACTCTGGTCTTGAACTCCTGAGCTCAAGGAATCCACCCACCTCAGCCTCCCAAAGTACTAAGATTACAGGCATGAGCTACATGCCTAGCTGTGGTGGTATGTTTTAAACATTTTATCTGACCTTGTCTCCCCACTCCATTCATTAGCCCAAATCCCTACTATCCTCATACTAAAGAGGAGGGAGAAGAGCGCACCTTGGTAGTTGAGGCAAGTACATAGGCATTTTATATCTATATCCATATATAGATACATACACACACATAAAAAATATAAGACAGTCATGTAGTAAGTCACAGGCAAAATGTAATAAAATATGCAGTAGGTGTGCTGTGGAAATTCACAGTGGGAAGATTAATCAGATGAGGGCCATTGGAAATCAGCATCGTGATTAGGGCACAGAGAGAGGGGAGGATTTTGATTGACAAAGAGAAGAGGGAAAGTGACAGCAGGTGGCAGGAACAGCATGAGTGAAAGCTTGGCGACCTGCAAGGGCTGGAGGGAGGCAGAGATGAGGTTAGGACTGGGAAAGGAAGCCTGTTAGCCTGGCTGGAAACGAAGTGGCTTTGTTGACATTGGATGGGAAAAGTGTGACCCGGGACACCAGAACAACCAATTTCCATTCCCGTGATGAGAAGCAAGGAACCTCCGAGTTCCTTGAGAAGATGGATGATGTGATGAACAGATGGTGATGAAAAATCACCCAGCTGCTGGTTGTCTCTGTTTGTTTCTTAACCTAAAATGCCTGTTCAGTCCCTGGAGTGGAGAATGTAGCCCCCTCAGTGCATAGAAAATTGAATGTAGCTATGGTTGAGTAAAAACGTGTGGTTCTGCAGAAAATCTAGAGCTCAAACTACAGCATTACAGATGTATTTTTGGCTTCGGTACTATTTGCTTTTTTATTTTGAGTAAGATTGTGCCCCTGTGTGTTTTTATGCAAATGTTATTTTTCTCCATATAGTTTATATTAGCTTATTAACCTGTAATCAAAATTAATATTTTGTTTCCCCTCACAGTTTTGCTCATTCGGCAGTCGCCTCATGGGACGAGGGTACTATGTGTTTGATAGAAGATGGGATCGTTTTCGATTCGCGATAAACTCCATGGTAGAAAAACACTTGAATTCACAGATGTGGAAGTAAGTGAGCAGTTTTTGTGCAGTAAAACATTAGAGCTGTCCCACAGTGGTCTGAACCCTAACTTTCTAAGTAAATGTCAGTGGTTGGCTTTTCACAGAAGAAAATGATTCTGAAATCAGGATTCTTGATTAATTCTTAAAAGGCAGCTCTTAATGGTTTGTTGAAATTTTTTAGAAACGCGTATGTTGTTGTATGCTTTGTCTTCTTTGGAGATCATGTTTGTGTTGGGAATCTTCTAAACTAATTGAAAAGGGTAATTAGATAAGATCTTGTTTATTTAGTGTTAAAAAGCCTTTTTATTACTACTAAGAGCATCTAAGGAATATTAAGAATATGCTTGCAATATTAATGCTATAGTAATAATACTAAAGATTCATAACGGTTATGGACCAATTTCTAGTTGTCCACAGTCCTGTGAAAACATATGACCATTTGCCAACAGGGCAGATCCTGAGCAATGCTGTGAAGTTGGTTAAGTTTGTCTTTGGCCCTTCCCATCTCCCTAGGACACCTTCCTCCCCTTCACTTGTACTCTTTTCTACCCTGAATTCCAACTTATGTCTCATTTCTCTCCAGTCCCTTTATTCTCCAACACTTCCCAGTGTAGTTGCATCTATATGGGGGATTTATGAAAGGGGGGGAAACCTTGATTTGGTAGGCTGCTACTGGGAAGGAATCACAGGCCCAGACTCTCTCTTAAACCTCACACATAAGGCACTACCATTTTGGCCACTTGATAATGGAAGGCCAACCCACTTCATATACCGATCCCCACTCCTACAAAGGTGAGTGCTCATGATATCGTGGTCTGTCTAGTCATGGATCGCGTAAGTCTAGGCTCAGAGAGTCCAGGATGGCTAACAACTGAGACACACACACACCCTCCCCCGCCAACCTCCTGCCCACTGAAGCCCAGAAGAGGCTCAGAAATGAAAAGCACAGAATTCGAAATTTGCCCCTCTCCCAGACAGCTATGATGCCTCAACCCTTTTCTGAAAGCCTAACGAGCTTCCAGACCTGAACTTAGTGAGCCCCATTTGTGTCTGCATTGAGCTCTCATGGCGGACTTAGGACTAAAGTTTAACAGTAATTAGAAGGTAGGAAAGGGCCACAAGAGAAGCTTATCATTTCTTCCCATTTGAGTGACTGCCCAGTGTGTCTGAGGGCACCCTTGCTGTCTGTCTACTTGTGCCCATTCCAAACAGCAACGATTTGGCGCTGCATGTGGGGTTACCATGATCTCAGAGATTTGGTGATTTATCCTTCTGCGCTTGTTCCCCAAGATGGCAGCCAGCCCTGTGATTCTTGCAGCTCTTTGCTCTCCTGTTTTATGGAAGTGTAAATCCCGGACACGCGGAAGGAATGTGTTGATCTGTATTTCATTCCCTGGTGTCCTGTCCGCTCAAGCTCCATGTTCCTTTCCTCCTCAGGCACAGAAGCCCGAGCCACAGGGCATCAGGTCCCTCCCCCCTGTTCAGGACTTGCCTAACCAATCTGCTGTCACTGAGCAACATTGGGGCTGCCTGGGTGTCAACTCTGGAGAGCGTAGCACCCCGCTGCCCTCCCAACCTCGCTGCCCAAACCCCAGGCCCCGACGGGCCCGAACCTGGAGGGATGGCAGCCGATGGGGGCGTGGAAGACATTAGGAAGAAAAGGAACGGTCAAGACTCTTTTTTCTTTAACAAGCATTTAACTCTGCATCAGGAGACGCCAACACAGTATTCTCTTTCAGCCAGGTCAGCATCTGGTCCTCCATGCCACCTGGCAGGGGAGGATGGGCACTGTCAGTAATTTATTCGCATCTATGGGCTTTTGTATGGGACATCCCTAGGTCAGTGTGCAAAGCTAAAGCGGGGCACGGCACAACAGAGCTGAAATCCACCTCCACTCAGCACCTAGGAGAATACTTTTGGCCTGGTGGGAGGGGCTCCCGGGATAGTGAGCTACCACATGCCCCTCACCCTGCCTCTCCCCTGCCCCAGCTCCCCTTCCTCAGCCCCCCTTTGCACTCACGATCAGTGGGGAGAGGAAAGAAAGGGACAGAAAGCATCACCAGGTAGGATTCAGGACTTCACCTCTGCTGGTCAGCAGAAGTCGAAGCATGGATTTATACACTTAATGGGAAAAGTTATAAATTGGGACATTAAAAAGGGATCCAAATCATTGATTGGGATCCTTTCTAAATGAGCCATCTGGTATTTGTAAATAACATTTTATTATAAGTAACTGCCAAACCTCTGCCCCCATGTATTTCTATCTATACTTCAGCTGGGAAGGATCTTGAGTCAAGGAAAGATTGAGTGGGATGCCTGTAGTACCACAGCAAGGCAACAAAGACAGCAGGGAAGTTTGCTGATGCCTCGCAGGCTGAGAGATGTCCCCCAGCCCCGTTAAGAAAGGGCTGTGCAGTGCCAGACAGTTGTGAGGACCTTTCCAGTTGGTAACATGGGAGTCCTTGCCCAGCATGCCTAGTCCCTACAGTACAGTTATGTTGCTGCTGAGAATTCACCCGCTCGCCCATCCACCTGCCCATCCATCCATCCATTCATTCACTCATTCGTTCATTGCAACAAGTATTTGTGGAGCGGCTTGTGTAGTGCTGACAGGTTCTTCTGCCTTTTTAGGCTTGAGAGAAAGTAAACTCACAAACACCATCGTGGCTGCTGTGGGTTCAGCAGCATTTTTCTCTTACATTTGATCTTCTCAGTCTGACATTTTCAAGGACACTGTGCTTCTATAGTCAAGGATTCCTCTGGATTCTACCCTAAAGATGGAAGCCACAGGCTCCACCAGAGTGCAGGCTGGAAACAGAATCTTCAGAGAGAGGGAGGCTAAGAGAGGCGTTCACTTCCCAGCTGGGCCTCTTTCCAGAGTTTTCTGACACCTGGTCCTGGCGCTACAGCTGGGAGGCAGCCTCCAAGCAAGAGGAGGGATGCTGTGAGGCCTACGGGGGCACAAGGCTCACCTGCGGTTTTCAGAGGAGGGAAGCTAGTTCCTAAATCCTGGGGATGCCCAGCTACATTGAAAATTATTCTCCCAGGCAACAGGCACGGGGCGGGTAGGGGGTGGGAGGGAGGGCAAAGTGAAAAATAGAAAAGGACCAGCCCCAAATCATTCACTTAGCTCCTAACATCAGCACCCCCCTGTAAAATCAGGAGCACACAGTGACCCCATGGCCACTGTGCCTCATCCCAGTCCCCAGAGTAGCAGCAGTGTTGACCAGGGCTGTCACTGGACGTGGGAGACATTTCCAACACAAGTCAGAAGACATCAAGCAGGGAGGTTCCAGGAGCAGCCACTGCCTGGCTGGCCCTGGCTCCAGGGAGTTTGCTCTAAGGCACCCCCCAGGCTCCAAGAAGACTGAAGAATAAAACAGTGGGTTTCCCCTCTCCCATCTGTATGTTCTCCTTCCACCCATATACTACATTTATCTTCAGAACAAACTAGAAATTCCTGGTCCCCTTCTCTGGACCCAGGAGAATCTCTCCACTCTTTTATCTTTTCCTAACACAGGGACAGAAATACCTGCTGAAGGGTAGCCTCCAGAGCTAAGGTAGAGTGGGGTGAATAGGAAAAACTCAGTTCTGGGTAAAGGCAACTTGACATCATTTCCATTTCCTGAGCCCTTGCCCCTCCACAGCCGGGCTGCCAGGAGCCAGCATCCACAAGCAAACAGGGAATGGGGCTCTCTGCAGAGTACACCAGAGGTTAGACAGCAAATGCAGGAGGATGCAGACTGCTTCCAGCCCAGATGGGGACACCCCAAGAGTCTGTGGGCAGAGGCTGCAGTGGGTACGGGGGGATGCTCCTGCCCACAGACCCAGGTAGGAAAGCCCTGTCCTCACATTTCTTACTTCAAACCAGGACCTACATGTGAAATGACCACGTCTCATTGCTACCAAAAAGAGAAAGAGAGAGAGGGGAGAAAACTGCTGGGGAAATTTATATACTAAATAACATTTGCATTTTATTCATGAACCAAAATCAGCCATTCTCTGATAGCCAAGCATGGAGAAAAGCATCTGAGAGCCTGAGAGTGAGTCCATTTAAGTTGCTGGATGTTGCAATGGGGGCACCATGAGGAAGGGCCATCCTTCAAATTTCGCCATCCTCCAAGGCTTCATTCTCCATAGTCTGGTTCCGCCAGGGTATTCTCTGTAGCCCTGATGCTCAAACTTCATCGAGCCTCCCAAGCAATGCCGACCCGACGTCTCACTGTTTCTCTCTCACTCTTCTCTCATGTTTAGGAAGATCCCTCCTGCGGCAGATAGCCCCCTGCCCTCGCCAGCAGCCCACATCACCACCCCTGTTCCAGCATCCGTTTTGCAGCCTTTCAGCAACCCCAGTGCTGTGTATCTTCCTTCAGCTCCCATCAGCTCGAGACTCACCTCTTCTTACATAATGACATCAGCCATGCTCTCAAACGCAGCTTTTGTGACATCGCCGGACCCAAGCGCCCTCATGCCCCACACCACAGCTTTCCCTCATGTGGCCGCAACCCTCAGCATCATGGACTCAACCTTCAAGGCCCCATCTGCCGTGTCCCCGATACCAGCTGTCATCCCTTCCCCATCCCACAAGCCATCCAAAACCAAAACCAGCAAATCCTCAAAAGTCAAAGACCTGTCTGCCCGTAGCGACGAGTCTCCAAGTAACAAAAAGAGGAAGCCACAGTCTTCGACTTCCTCCTCCACTTCCTCCTCCTCCTCCTCCTTATCCTTGCAGACATCCCTCTCGTCTCCACTGTCAGGGCCCCACAAAAAGAACTGTGTTTTGAACGCCAGTTCTGCTTTGAACTCCTATCAGGCGGCCCTTCCCTATAACAATCTGTCTGTGCACAACTCAAACAATGGGGTGAGCCCACTCAGTGCCAAACTGGAGCCCTCAGGACGGACCTCGCTGCCCGGCGGCCCCGCGGACATAGTGAGACAGGTGGGCGCGGTGGGAGGCAGCAGTGACTCCTGTCCCCTCTCTGTGCCCTCCCTTGCGCTCCACGCAGGGGACCTCTCTCTGGCCTCACACAATGCCGTGTCTTCTCTGCCCCTCTCTTTTGACAAATCAGAAGGAAAAAAGCGTAAGAACTCGAGTTCTAGTAGCAAAGCCTGTAAAATCACTAAAATGCCTGGTATGAATAGCGTTCACAAAAAGAACCCGCCCAGCCTTCTTGCACCGGTGCCCGATCCCGTTAACAGCACCTCCTCTCGGCAGGTAAGGGACCTCCTGGCACTGCCTTCACCAGCTCTGGGGGGCAAGGGGAGCTGGGCAGCGCCCCTGCTTAGCCGGGTGGCTTAGACAGGGGACACAAGCGCGACTCCTTTCTTGGCCTTCCCGAAAGGCAATTTTCACCCTCTGCTCTGAGAGCAGTTTACTTAACCAATACTCCAACTCTCACTCCATGCTAGGCACTGTTCTAAGCACTTTACAAATACTACCTCATTTCATTCTCACAACACTGCAGTGCAGTTGGTAAAATTGTTATCACCGCTCTATAGATGAGTAAACTGAGGCACAGAGAGATTCTGAGTACCCCACTTCACATCCATCTATTTTATATTTCGGGAGTTCCAAGGTCATTAAAGAGTTCTATTGCTAAGAAGTTTGATCTGATCTGTGGGAATCCCCTCAGGAAGAGCATGAGGCCCAGGCAGGTTGATGGTAACCCAGGGTCCTACGAGGTAGTGGTGGCCTGCGTGTCCTGGCTCAAAATATCAGGCTGCCTCAGCCCCAACCTCCTCCTAACATAACTCCTTCCTTCCTAAACATGGCAAGGAAGTGTTCGGTGCCAATGTGCAAATAGTGTTTGTCGTGGGAAAGCTGAGAAAGTGTAGCACGTTCCAAGGGCAATACACGTTTCCTTCCCTCAAACCTCTGTGCCCATCCCTGAGTCTGGGCTTCCTCCTCAGGCTGGGAAGTCTGGAGCTCAGACTCTGGGGCCACATGGGCACAGACAGGGAGCAGGAGCAGGGAGAGCCTGACCTGGGGATCTCTGCAGAGCAGAGACGGGTGGTCCCCCAGCAAGGACAGTGTGTACAGACTGTGGCAGCCTGAGCTTCACAGCAGTAGCAAGAGGTGGGCCAGACCCCAAGCCCAGCTGTGTCTAGGGATAAGGACTTTGCAGAGATGGGAGGCAGTTGTTAAAAAGGTCTTTGAATGTTTTGTGTCACCATTTATGAGACTTGCTATAACCTCACAAAGAGCACATCCTGAGGGGGATTCACAAATTGCAAGTAAACACATGAGAAACAGCAAGTTTGGGATTCAAGGGCCAGACAGGCTGCAACCCAAGGCCTGGGGTGCCATCTGACTCCCCACTTCCAGGCGTATGGGGGCCGGGGATCAGTGAATGTGCACACAGGTCTCCTGGATGTCTTGTAAAAGTGCAGGTTCTGAGTCAGCAGGCCTGGGTGGGATGAGGCCTTCCAGGCAGCAGAGCCACTGCACTGTTGACAGGCCACACCTTAGGCAGTGAGTCTGTGATACCTCACTCATTAGAGGTGAAGTTCTAGCAGCTAAGATGGATGTGCTGGGCTCTGTTCCAAGCACTCGTTTTACAGTTATCTACTATTACTCCCACTTTACAGAGGAGTACACCAAGGCACAGGAGGGTGTCCAAAGTAAATGCCCAAGTAAATAGTAGGACCGTTGGTCTTTTGATTCTGGAGTCGGCTCCATGCTGTTAACGGAGTGCCTCTGTGTAGAGCAAATGTTGCTCAGGTGACCACATGAAATACTCAGCAAACGTGATGAATGAGTGGGAACTGGTGGTGAAAAGAGCGGACGAGTGCTCTGCTCTTCCAGGAGGGGCATCCCATAGCCTGAAGCATGTAATGGTTGCCTCTGTGTGGTCCAATGCAGGGAATACCTTGGTGCTTGTCACCAGGACATTAAGGTTCTGTCCAGGGTTCACCATCAGCGATATCCAATTGTTGGAGAAAGGCAAAACACAGGTTGAGAAATCCAAGATAAAGCTGTGCCTTGGGTACAACTTTGTATTGTATCTGATAGGTGTATTGTATCAGAAGTTGCCACAGAAGTATTAAAAGAAACAAAGACCATGAATGTAAGGCAGAGGCCAGTTCACATACAGCAGGAAGCGCGTATAAGGAAAAGGCCAGAGTTGCCTTTGTAAAGACAGGGACACAGGGGTAGTACCTGGAATTGGCTTCCTGGAGGACCCAACCCACCATATGCCCAGGTCACAGAGGAAGGGGAGGAGCACAGCAGCCACACCCACATGCCCTAACTCAGGCCAGCCCCTCTTAAAGCATCGTTCTGTTCTTTTTCTGGAGAACAGCAGAATATGTCTCCCAGCCAGGAAAACGGACCCAGCAAAAGGCCCAGGTGTTTTGTCAGCAGCTGGTTGGAGGGAGTGTGGGCTACAAACAAGATGGATCTGGGACTGAAGGTTGGAGGTGGATGACCGTTTGCAGGTGGCCCTGTGGCCACTGATGGAAAAGCCAGGCCTCTTCTAAGTGATGTGCTCCCAGGAGGGGCCAGGATTCTAACCAGAAGCCTTCTTCCTCACCCCTGAAACTTGTAGCCTGTCCTCCCGGGAGCAAAACTAAGAGTTCCCCACCATTCCACTTTTCCTCTGGGAAGGAGAGGGGCATTGTTGAGGCACCCTCTGAAACTTTCTCTTTTTCTTTTTCTCTGCCATTTAAGATGGAAACACCAGTTCCTAACTGACGTGAGGGAATGAGGCCATACTGTGCTCCCCCCTCTCTCCCCTAGCAACCTGTGGTGTCGGTGGGCCTTTCCTGGGATGGCCCGTTTGTCTTAGTGGGGCTTCACTGGTGTCTTTCAGGTTGGGAAAAATAGCAGCCTAGCTTTGTCACAATCCAGTCCTTCAAGCATATCCAGCCCAGGACACAGCCGACAGGTAAGTTACCGGGTGGCGGGGGCAAAAACACATAGGCTCATCAGCAGAGCAGAAAGAGTGTGGGCCTTGTCTTGGACCCAGGTTCAAATCTCATCTGTGCTTGCCTGCCTTCCAAACCTAGGCCTTTTGGTTAGCTGTGTGCCCTTAAGCAAGTTACTTAATTTCTCTGTGCTTCCATTTTCTCCATCTATAAAGTGGAGATTATAATGGCTCCTCCTCATATGGCTATTCAAAGGATTGGTTTATTCATATAAAGCCTCTGAAAAATGCCTGGCACATAACAAACAAGAAAAATAATAGCTAATCCAGTGTTAGCTATTATTATTACCAGCCATAGGATCTTAGGCAGATTTCTTCTCTGAGTCTCACATTTTTCATCTGTTAAACGGCAACAGTGATGCCTACCTCCTAAGGCTATCATGAAAATCAGGTGGGATGATGTCGATTAAAGGCCTTTGGTAAGCATCGATCAGTGAGTCCTCACCAGAATCGGTGGGGAGAACAGCAGACAAGTACTCATCGAGGAGGGGAATCAAATAACCTGATGCATTTAACTGCTCCCCTAGCACCGCTGGTGAGGTGTAGCTCCCATTCAGGACGTGGTTTCATGTTGGGAATGTTCAAGATAGGCTTAGCAGTTTTCAAAAACTTGAAATATGAGAGTCAGCAGTGTGTACTCCGGTGACAAATGATTTTCTCAGTAGAAGGTGTGCATACGTGTCTGGGGAAAACAACACAGTCAGAAGATGGGGTTATACATGATTGGAGATACACAGTAGAAAGAACTTCTGTAAGTTGACCACTCAAGGGACCGTAACAAACTGGTCGACATACAGAGATGGTCAACATAAGGAATTAGGCCTCCTGTGCTGTTGCATACACATGCATGTCCGGTCTATGAAAATTACATCAACTCAAGATGGTCAATGTAGGGAGGTGGCCAACTCTGGAAGTTCTACTGTATATGTATAGGAGAGTTGTCCAGAAAGTATCCAGCCATTGGTAATACTATTTCGTATTGCATGGCTGGATACTTTCTGTTCATATACACAACTGTTGTCTCAGATGTACCGTATGTTTTGCAGACACCGAATATGTGTTTGTGTTTTGTTCTTTAGGATTTTCCCACAAATCCTGGGTAGAGTTTGGCTAAAGAGTGTGGGGAAATAGTTTTTGTATCCCCAGGTCAAGAAGGGTGTTCTGCCCATTTTGAGTCTCTATGGCCCACACACCTGCCACCCATCACCTGTACTGGGGTGGTGAGGGAGGCACATTTGGGCACACGGACTTTGGTTATGGGGTCTCATGCAGAGGTAGCAATGTGTGGAGACTCTACTGGCATCCTCACCAAAAATGGTGTGCATGTGCCCAAATTCCAGATACACTTGTTGGGAGCCCAGAATGCTGGCAGCCAGCCTTAGAAAGAATAATCACAATAGCTGCCACTGTTGGGTCTTTTATGTACATTACACATTTAAAGCTTTTAACAGCCCTGTGAGAAACAAGATGACTATACCCATGTTATAGATAAACATGGCTGCACCAGGAAGTGAGTAACTTGAGCCCCAATTCTCTGTCTCCAAAGCCTCTATTTTTATCCCAACACTGTTCTTCCCTAGATAATTTTCTAGGTCTTCTATAGGTTATGTAGGAGAAGATGAATAATAGATTTTAAAAAAATGAACTCACACCTGTAATCCTAGCGTTCTGGGAGGCCAAGGTGGGAGGATTGCTTGAGTTCAGGAGTTCAAGACCAGCAAGAGATGGCTCAGCGCCTATGGCTCAAGTGGCTAAGGCACCAGCCACATACACCTAAGGTGGCGGGTTCGCATCCAGCCCAGGCCAGCCAAACAACAATGATGGCTGCAGCCAAAAAAATAGCTGGCATTGTGGCGGGCACCTGTGGTCCCAGCTACTTGGGAGGCGGAGGCAGGAGACTTGCTTGAGCCCAGGAGTTGGAGGTTGCTATGAGCTGTAATGCCACGGCACTCTACCCAGGGGGACAGCTTGAGGCTCTGTCTCAAAAAAAAAAAAAAAAAAAGACCAGCAAGAGCAAGACTCCATCTCTACTAAAAATAGAAAAATTAGCCAAGCATACAAAGTGATGGGCACCTGTCATCCCAACTGCTTGGGAGGCTGAGGCAAGAGCATCACTTGAGCCCAAGAGTTTGAGGTTGCTGTGAACTATGATGCCAGAGTACTCTATCCAGGGTGACAGAGTAAGACTCTGTCTAAATAAATAAATAAATAAATATATCAATTATTTCATCACCTCTCCTGAAAAGGAATCCCATGAATGTGGCTGGCATTTGTTGGTGTGTTTTCCTCTATCACAAGGATCTTTGTAATTAAATGTGTGGAGTCCTTTTATCCATCCCTTCATTTGCTATTACAGCTGCCCTTTACCATGTACAGTAGGTGGGATATTATCCTTTCTGCTTTAGATGAGAAAATTGGGGCTCCATCCTTGAGTGCGCAGGGATAATATCAAATGTATGGTTTTGAAGTAAGTTTTTCTTTTCTTTCCTAGAAGAACACAAACAGAATGGGCAGGATAAGGACTCTTCCATAACAAGACTATGAAGCCACTTCCGAACCAATTCCAGGCCACCTGATCCCACCCTAGGAGGCCGTGGGGGAGGAGAAAGGAGGAGTGGGCTGTGGGGGAGAGTCTATTTCTTGTGCCCTGCCAGTGTCTCCAGCCTTTCTTCTTCTTCTTCTTCTTTTTTTTTCTTTTTTATTGACTAGTTTTTAGTTTTAAAGAAAAAGGCAAAAGAACGTGAATTTGAGATTTACAGAAAACAACAGCAGTGTTTTGTTTCGTTGTCTTTCATTTGCCATGTTTATACATTCTTCCAAATGTGGGGCACTCCCCTAGTTCCTGATGCTGCTATTGCACCATCATTCCGCTCCAGCCATGAGAGCAGACATGGCAGAACATCAGTCCTGGGTTAGCGCCACCTGAAGCTCTTGAACTTTAGCGCACACAGAGCCGTTTTCCTTCCTTGTCCTCTCCACCCAATCCCTCCCACCACTCCACCTGCCACTCACTGGGTCCCCACTGGTCCTTGGAAGAGCTAGCTCTCACAGGCTCCCCTCTGGACTGTATGCAAGGGGAGGTAATTTTGTTGGGGAGGGAGGAGCTGCAAGCAGAGAGCCAGAGGTTGGGGATGGGGGGGTTTATAGCCCACCATGGTTGGAGCCTAATGCTGGGGGCAAAATTGAGAAAAGCGACATGTAATGATGTGGCTTACCCAATACCACTATCCAGCTGTGCAGCTCAGAAAGGATACACCAGGGCAGGGGCAGGAGCTGGACCGGGGCTGGGAGGGTGGCAGGAAGCAGAGCTGGGAGGTAGAGGGCAATCAGTCCCTCAAAAGGTGGTAGGAACCCAGCTATGATGGTCTGAGCTTGTTGGGAATCTACAGAATCCCTTCCAGGGCTCCGTGGGTGAGCAAAGCAGGCTAAGCCAGAAAGAGACAAACTCCAGGAAAAAGGCCACAAGCCCAGAAAGCTACTCCCTGAGGAGGCACGGTGACTGCACAGCTGCTGAAGGTCCTCACACTGCCCTTGAAGGCTAGGAAGGGTCCTCTGGGGAAAGCTTCTGTGGAGGGTTATGTGTCAACCCCCTTTTGAGAATAAATACTAGAATTTCCCACCCACCCCCATGCTCTGGGTCACAGGCACCGGGTGGGATCAGCACAGCCATCAACCAATATCCACCACGTTATCAGATGCCCCATCTCAGAGACAGCCATCCCCAAAAAGGAATGGTAAGAACGAGCCACTGCTTGGTGATGGAGAGCCATTTGGAAGAGCCAGAAAGACGCTGGAGCCCAGCCACTGTAGAAATATTCACACTGGAATTTTGAAAGAAACAGCAATACCATAAGCTCTACTAGGGAGTCATAATCAGGAAAGGAATTAACAACATAAACCAGGAGTAATGTATTATTAATCATGTAACTGCATACAGGATAGAACAGAGCTACTGGGAGGTTTTGCTTCATCCTTAAATCAGATATGAATGCAAGTTTTGCAGCTGGGCACAACCCTCATTCACACCCTCAAGCTTTTCTTTCCCAGTCCCCCAGCCCAAAGATCAGACTACTGTTTTCACCTTACGACTGGAATCTGCAAAGACGGGAGGCAAACGGAGTGATTTGCATCAATGGAATTGCACTGACAGTGTTTCTTATAGGATTACTAAATTTTTTAATATAAAATGAAGTTTTTTTAAAAATCAGGAGTTGATATTAAGTATCAGAACATTAGTTTGGATGATTTCATTTTTATTTCTACAGTGTTAAAGTGCACTTATATGCTGGTTTATTTACGTCTTGGGAAAAAGAGACTGCAAATTGAAGGGACGATTGTTACTTTTTCTTTTTTAAAAAAAAGGTTAAGGCAGATTTTAAGACTTATAAATGTTTAAGAAATTATAAACAAGGTTAGACCCTTTGAAAAAAAGCTTAGAAGATATTCTTAAAGTAAATTTTTATAGTGTTAATTTTGTAATAATTTATGTTTTACTATATTACAGAGCTAACTGACCAGAATAGTTTCAGAAACAATATGAAACTTAGGAAAGTTTAAGCAATGTTTATATTTTTAAAATGTTCTTTGAATTATGTTTCTATTGTACATTTCTTCAGGCTGAAAAGTATGTACATATCTTTGTTATTTTTGCACAATTTTTGTCTTGTTCGGTTTCAGAAGTCTGTTGTTTTTTATAATTTATTTTGAGTTGTAAAACTTGCAGGAGTAAACACAAAACAAAATCTCAGCAACAAAATAACCCTCTGATGTATAAACTCTTATATTGGAGGAGGGAAAACAAAGGTTGAGAGATTAAGTGGCTGCTTCTGAGAAATAATATCTCCACAAGGACTAAAGGAGCCCTTAACAGGTTTAAACATTGTCATTCTCTCCATCTGGAATTGGAAGCTGGAATAAGAGGCTCCCCATCAAATGCTGCTTACTTTGTTGAAAGACTGGCTGTGACCGAGGTGAGGACATTTCTGGAAAACTGAGCAAAAAGGGAAAACCCAGGTGTTTCTTCCTTCACGATCAACTACAGGTTTACTTTTAGCAATGTATTAGCAACTTGCAGCTTGAAAAATGGAATGCGAATAAGAGGTTCTCTTTGGGTTTGTTTTAATGGAGTTAAACTGGAGCAGCCTATAAAGCATTATTAGGGTGACATCTTTTGGGTCCTTCTGTTCTGCACACCCACTCAGTCTTCTCTCCCAGCCCCTTGACTGCACACACCCCTGTTTGCCTGAAGATCTCCTGACTTGTCGTCAGCCATAGAGGCTCGAAAGCTCTGGTTGTTAAGCATAACGCAATGCATAGACCTGTCAGCCATATAAAAAAAAAAAAAAAAGGAAAAAAAAGCGACTTGGATAACTTGTATGCCTTCTTTTGTATCAATGTATCAATTGTAAATAATGCTGATCAACCTTTGTAGAGAATAGTTTATACAGCATATTCTATTATTGCTGATTCTCAGTGAACTCTTGTTTTAAAAAAGGAAAAGAAATTTTCTATTTACCTTATATTTTGTTATGCTGTCAGCCCATGGCACTTTAACAAAACTCTGTGGGTTTTACGTAGCTGGTCAGTCATGGGGTATATTAAATAACTGTTGTTGCACAGACGAGAATTTGCACCTGCTCATTTGTCCTTTCCTACTACCGATTTTAGAACCTTTTCCAGAAGAATTTTGAAGAAAGCATGTCCAATCATCCTGAACAAATGCCACCCTTGTGGAGTGGGTTTCCTTTCTACGATCCATATTTTGTAACACTAAGTATTTTCCTGCTTTGTCCTGCACCTTTATGTATTAGCACTATCCGATAGAATTCATTCCATGCCTGTGATATTGTAAGCAGAATTAATGTCTAAAGTAGGTGTAAATAGTAAATTCTATGGCTTACAGTTTTAAAAGGAAAGAACGAACATGTATCTATTGATACTGCCATGGTTCAGTACCAGGCCTGGAAATATTCTCCAATGAGCGATTGTATTTTTTTTTTTTTTGCTTTTTTTTTTTTTTTGTAACATGGCTTTGTAAATAAAATAATTTATATGTTTGTAAAACAAAGTCTTTGGGTTTTTATAAAACTTGAATTGGAGGTAGTTTTATTTTTCTTTTGAGTAAAGGTATCCTCACTGGAAGAGCCTGCCTACCAGAGTTACACTGGACAAAGGAGCTGAAAGAGAGTAAGAGAAGACAGCAAATTCATCCAGCAAATCCTTGTAATGCATCCTCTCTGTGCCTGCTCTGGGCTAGGCACTCTGTGCTGGGTGATGGGAAACAATCCCAGCTGCTCTCTGGATGCAGGGTGGTAGGGGAACAAAGGGCGAGAAATAAATAAACGTGATCAAATGTGTCATTACAGTTTGTGGCAAATGCTGTGGTTCTATGAGAGAGAAAATGATGGAAAAAACATGTAAAACAGAAAGGAGGTGGTGGGAGTGGTCTGCCGGGTCTCTTTGAACAAATGGACTGAAGCACGGATCACGCAAGGTAAGAAAAGCTTGGAGCCTAAAGAGGCGGGCAAGGGCAGAGAGATGGACAGAAGGCAGGGACAAGGTCAAAAAAGACCCATAGAGTCTTTTTGGATTTTGTGCCAAATTCAGTGGGAATCCTTTGAAGGGATTTAAGAAGGGGTATGGCGTGATCTGACTGTTAAAAGGGCACCGTGTCCACTGTATGACAGATCAGTGGGGAGGTATTGCAAGAAACCAGGTGAGAGAGATTTGCAAGAGACCAGGTGAGAGAGACTGTCGGTGTGCTTCCAGGATGTAGCTGTAATGAAAAGAGAATGGATTCAAGACTTCCTTAAGATAAGAATGACTCCCAGGTGCTCTGGTAGAGCAGTTGTGTTGGGTGCAGATGTCACTTCTTCAGGGGTGGAAAACCAAGAGAGGAGCAGGTTTTTTGAGGAGCTGGCAGGAGGAGCATATCCGGGAAGACCCGAAGCTCTGTCTTGCACTCTTCACATAGCAGGCCACAGTGATTTCTGAAAATGGCTGAATGTTCATGGGACCCAGTTAACCCACAAAATCCTGCAAATCCAGAAGTTCATGTCTTCATAGTCACTTCAAAACACCCATGAAACTGCCCAAGCCATCAAGGGTGTGCCTATCTGAAAAGATACCAAGTACCCGAAAAATGCCACCCTGCACAAGTAATGTGTGCCATTTCAACCTCCACTGCCGGAGTCAGTAGGTGTGCCTAGGCCAAAGAGTGAGGCTGAACACAGGGTCAGTAGCCCAGAAAGAGTGTTATGTTTTTGCTGTACATGCTTAAAAATACAGAGAGTGGGCTGGGCTGGTGGTTCATATCTGTAATCCTATCACTCTGGGAGGCTTAGGCAGATGGATTGCTTGAGCTCAGGAGTTCGAAACCAGCCTAAGCAAGAGTAAGACTGTCTCTACTAAAAAAATAGAAAAACTAGTCATACATGGTAACCCATGCCTATGGTCAGGAGGCTGAGGCAGGAGGATTGTTTAAGCCCAAGAATTTGAGGTTGCTGTGAGCTGTGATACCCCAGTACTCTACTCAGGGTGACAGAATGAGATCCTGTCTCAAAAAAATAAATAATAAAAATAACAGAGTAATCCTGAATCTAAAGGTTTAGATATAGATTCTGTGGTTTTTTTAGCACATCCAGGTGAATAAAGAGCTCACAGTGTATGCTGTACTTATATAGCCCGTGTTTGGATTAACCCATAAATGAGGTTCCTGCCACATGAGATGATCCTTACGGAAAAGGAACAAATTGTCCTTAAGCCAGAAGAGAAGTTCCACAGAAGAAAAAATATCCCATTAAAAAAAAAAAAAAGCTGAAGATATCAAAAGTTATGGTTTAGGAATAAATTTAGCATAAAATAAAATACAAATAAAAGGTTTGGGCTCGGCGCCTATGGCTCAATCGGCTAAGGCGCCAGCCACGTACACCTAAGGTGGCGGGTTCAAATCCCCAGCCTGGGCCCGCCAAACAACAATGACGGCTGCAACCAAAAAAGGCCGGGCGTTGTGGCGGGCACCTGTG
>CAUYQV010168632.1:0-27599 GCA_963574575.1 Galagoides demidoff
AGCATCCTTCAATCCCGCCATCCATCCATCCATCCATCCATCCACCCAGCCATCCATCCATCCATCCACTCATCCACCCATCCACCCACCCATCCATCCATCCATCCATCCATCCATCCATGCATTCATAATCCACTCACCACCTATTATGTTCCTTACTCTTTAGTCCCAGAGGGCATACGTACACCAGCCTGGTGCCTGTCCTTGAGGACACAGACACATGAAAAGATGCTTGTAAAGCAGATTCAGGGTGCAGGCATTCTGCATGGGAGGGATGTACCCAGCAGGACCATGTACCCAGCAGTGCAGCAAGTGCACTGTCCCTGCGCCAGCTCACAAAGGAATTCCTGCCAAGTCCTTTCCATGCCAGGCTTCTCTGCTGCTTCCCTCCTCCTTTTGAATGTTCTAGAAGTAACATCCTCCCTCCAATCTGAATATCCAAATCACCTGCCCTCTTAGGTGCAGCCCCAAGGTGAGGGCTCCTGAGCATCCTGAGGAGTGCAGGCCATAGACCCAGACAGCTGCCTGACCCTTCCCTCTGCAGACCCAGACAGGTGCCTGACCCTTCCCTCTGCTGACCCAGACAGCTGCCTGACCCTTCCCTGTGCAGCCCCAGACAGCCCACCTTGACTATTCCCTCTGCAGACCCAGACAGCCGCCTGATCTTTCCCTGTGCAGACCCAGACAGCCCACCTTGACTATTCCCTCTGCAGACCCAGACAGCCTGCCTGACTGTTCCCTCTACAGGCCCTGAGCAACAAACCTTGACTGTTCCCTCTATAGCCCCCAGACAGCAGCCTGACCCTTCCTTCTGCAGTCCCTAGGCAGTTGTCTGACTGTTCCCTCTGCAGCCCCCGGACAATGCACCTGACCATTCCCTCCCCTGCCCCTGGATAGCCCACCTGACAATTCTCTCCCCTGCCCCTGGATAGCCCGCCTGACAATTTATTCCCTCCCCTGCCCCTGGACAACCTGCCTGACAATTCCCTCCACTGCCCCTGGACAGCCCGCCTGACAATTCCCGCTACTGCCCCTGGACAGCCCACCTTGATCGTTCCCTCTGCTACGCCTGGACAGCCACCATGACTGTTCCTTCCAGGTTGGGGGCTCCCGGGAGGGGCGTTCTGCTCCTGCCCCTCCTCACACAGAGCTGCTACTTTTAAGAGGTATTTGTAGAAGGAAGGAAATAAGGGAGGAAGGGAGAGAGGGAGGATCAGGATGGCCAGCACTCCCCTTGGGGCCTGCCGACCAGGTATTCAAGCCCTGGCTGCTGCCTCTCCAGGCCTGGGGTGCCCTCCTCCCTCTCCTCTGTGGACCATGTGGGAGATCTGGTACCTGCCTAAGGACAACTCCTGGCTGTGGGAAGATGCTTCATGCTACGTCCAGCCCCAGGACTACAGGAAGGATGCCCCATGCTATATCCAGCCCCAGGACTATAGGAAGGATGCCCCATGCTACATCCAGCCCCAGGACAACAGGAAGGATGCCCCATGCTACATCCAGCCCCAGGACAACAGGAAGGATGCCCCATGCTACGTCCAGCCCCAGGACTACAGGAAGGATGCCCCATGCTACATCCAGCCCCAGGACTATAGGAAGGATGCCCCATGCTACGTCCAGCCCCAGGACAACAGGAAGGATGCCCCATGCTACATCCAGCCCCAGGACTACAGGAAGGATGCCCCGTGCTATATCCAGCCCCAGGACTATAGGAAGAATGCCCCGTGCTACATCCAGCCCCAGGACTATAGGAAGGATGCCCCGTGCTACATCCAGCCCCAGGACTACAGGAAGGATGCCCCATGCTATATCTGGGACTCAGCCCCAGAAAACTGAGGGGCCTTTGGATAGTCCCTGACCCAGGCCTGGCAGCCAGCCCCCTCTCCAGAGGTTCTCATGCCTATGGGGGCATTTGGGATTTCTTCAAAGACAGGCCCACTCCTGGGGACCATCAGAGGCCCTGGGAGGTAGAGCTCTCAGTTTGCCCTCTTTCGGTGCTGGGCATTTGAAACACCTGTGTGTCAGAGAGCCTCCAGGCCAAGACCAAGGGCCACAGCCTTGACCGTCAGCCCTGGCACATAAGACAGCATTTACAGGCATGCACTGCTTAATGTGTAACTTCCTGTGAGGTTTCCAGCTGTTTGTGATGCCACATTAGCTTTGCACAGGTCCAGAGGGGCCGACCTGGACTCTGTCAGCATCAGCCAAGCCATCATGGCCCCTCTGGCCACAGGGTCTGTGCTCGCCCAATGTCAAAACTGGAGGTGAAGGACCATCTGGGGTGGGGTAGGGGTGCCACAGGGGTCCCAGGAGCATAGGGCTCCACCCAAGTCCTCCCAATCTGTCATTCCCAGCCTCTCCTCAGAAGGACTACCTAAAGTCCTGGCACCAAGTGTCTCTCCCTGCCAGGGACAGTACTTCCAGACTCAGGCCCTGGGTGCCCCAGTCCACTTCTCTTTCTGTGGGTCTGGGTGATGAACCCACCAGGGCTCCCCTGAAGGCAGCAGACCTGGGCTGAGGGTGAGGCACAGTGAGGATGGGCAAGGAAGGAACACAGGGGAACACAGAGACAGTCCCTTCCTGAGTGGCTTTCTGCCACAAGCAAGGGGGCTTGATCCCTTTGGCCTCTATAGAACATGGGCACATGCCCAGAGTTGTCCCCTGGCAGGACACTGGCCCACCCACACACTGGCCTAGAGTCATTCATGGGGCACTAACTCCCCAATGCCTCTTGCTGACTCTCACCTACAGCCAAAAAACACAGAAAGCCAAGTGAGAACAGGGCGGCCCCCAGCCATGACTGTGCAGACCCCACAGGCCAGACACCACGCAGGTGTGCCCTGGCCACCTCGTTGCCCTGGGCTCCTGGGTACCTGCCAACTGGGGAACTCTGCCAGGGGAAGGCCACCACCCCAATTTAGAGACGAGGAAACTAAGGCCCAGGTGGCCTGCCCAAGGGGTAGGAAAGCTGGGTCTATGCTCTGAACTTGTGGGCTGTCCCCTGAATCTCCAACTGTGCCATATAGGCTGTATGCAGGACTCCCTAGGGCTCAGAGTCAGAAGGACTCCGAGGAGGCCGCCTTCTTCCCAGCCAGGTGGGAGGAGGCTGCTCTTGGAGAGCACAGAACAGGAATAGAGACCTACAGGGCCCCAGCTGACAGCGACACTCTCCCTCTGTCCATGCAGGAAAGAAGGGAGAGAGGGGGCTTAGGGCCAGGATGGAATCACAGACCCACACGCATCTGACAAGCCTAAGCCACAGCAGGGCTGAGCAGGGCTCTGGGCACCATGGTCAGGTGGGTCCAGTCCTTGTCCTCACAGAAAGCCTCCACTCAGTCAGATGGACATGATTGACAGTGCTGACAAGCTGGGTCCCCCTGTGGACAGCAGCCTCTGCTAACCCTCCGTCCCCTCTCTCCCACTCCCTCCCCCATTAGGGCTCCAGGCCTGGCCCCACAGGGCTCTGGGAGGAGAGTAACCCCTCTAGCAACCCTGATATTGCCCCTTTGCTGAGCTGCCATTGGGGAAGCCAAGGGTACAGAGAGTGAAATAAGCCCTGTTGTCCCCTCCCAACTCACAGCCTGGGCCCACACCCATCTCGCCTTTTTCAAAACCCCCCACATGGCCTGGTTCTGAGCTTCTGAAAGTCCCTGAAAATAAGTCTGCAGGGAGCAGCTGAAGGAGGGGCCTGGAGACGCAGCAGGGCTGAGATGTCTGCTGGCCCTTGAATTCGGAGCGAGGACCTCCTGGGCTGCCAGGGGTGGGTGCAGCTCATGGGAACCCTGATGTCAGCCCATCACCCTTCACTGAGCCTGGCCCCTCTCAGCTCACCAGGCAGACAGGACTGCTACGAAGCATGGGTCAGCTCGGGCCTTTCTAAATAGCTCCTGGTCTCTGAAATGTGCCACCCTGCTGAGGCCTCTGTCTGCAGCCACTCTGGGGCCCTGTCTCATACCTGCCTCCCTCTGGGTAAGGGTCGGTTACCAACATGCTTCAGGGCAGATGGACACCCAGGAGTCCAGCAGGCATTTGCTGCCCTCTTGGTCCACTGGTGGCCCCTGCGTGGTGGCAGAGCCCAGGACGGAATCTCTACAGAGTGTGCTGCGTTCAGTGTGTGGTCCCCACTGAGCTCTCCCACGGCTCCCAGAGCAGGAGGGTTTGTGCCCACTCAGAGCACAGAGCTGGAGCCAGACACTCAGGGAGGCAGTCGGGGTGGTTGACCGGGATGCTGGGGTACATGTGCTGAGAGCTGCCACCAGCACTGCCACCAGCACTGAGGGCAGGGGCTGGGGTCTCCTTAACCTCGAGATATGGCTGGAGGCCTTTTGGGAGAGACCCCTGCTTATCCTTCCAGTGCTCTGGAAGCTTCTTCTGGGTATTGGTTTCCCGTCATCAACTGTGGTTGACCAGTGATCACTCAATGGAAGGGTCTAGAGCCCCACGGCCTGGGTCTGTCCCCCATTTGGCAGTGAATCCACCTGTGCCCTGGCTGCAGCCTAGGAAGGGAGGGTGGGGCAGGAAGATGGGTTGTGGCCCAGGCAGCCCTGCCGCCCCTCTGGCATGGGTGCACCCCTGCAAAGCAGGAAGAAATCAGAGCAGGGCCAGCCCAGAGCCCAGAACAAGCCCCCAGGAAGTGGTGACCTCTACTCTTTGGGATGTTTGGTATTTCTTTTCTGCATTTAATGGAACCCCCCAAAGTGGGTCCATCTCCTCTGTATCCTGTCTCTGTATCCTGTGACACAGGGTCTCTGCTGCGGCCCAGATGAGCCTTTCCTGCTGCCCACAGCCTGCCCACTGTGGGGGGGGGGGGGCAAGCACTGTCCCCAGGTGCACTCCGACCCCTGCTTGTGGGTTGCGCACTTTCCTTATGATTCTTCTTAGACTTAGGGGGAGTACCATGTGTTCTGAAGAGCTGGGATTCTAGAATCAGAGCAATGTGAATGTAAATCCCCATCCCAGTGTCCTACTAAAGCTGCCCAGGACCAGCCGTTGAGCCGCTCAGGGCCTCAGGTGCTTCTTCATGGAAATGTGAGATTCTGATTCCTCGTGAGACCCACCTCTGTGAGCAGTAAGCAGTGTGCAGGGCAGGGCCAGCCCACGGGGAGCAGATGTGGAATGCTCCCCCACTTGGCAGTGAATCCACCTGTGGGTCCCTGGAATGCGGCATTGGGGGCACCATTTTCCCTCTTGTATTTTCCCACACGTGTCTCTCCCGCAGCCTAGCTGAGCCCAGGGGATTCCCAGGGGCAAGACTGGGGCCCTCAGAACACCCCAGGGGATCTTGGCCAATGTGTTCCCAGGGAGGGCAGATGATGGGTCAGGGACAGTAAATAAACAAAGGGGACTGAGTGAGGTGAGCCCTTTCACCTTTGGTCCCATCAGCTAGGCCTTATCTCCCCTCCGTCAGGCCTGTCCTCGGTCTGTTTGTCCACGTCAAGCAGATGGACATCGGTAAACACAGCCCAGCAGGCAGCTCGCCAAGGGGCAGCAAGGGTGAGGAGGGGTGAGGAGCCAGCAGCAGCCAGGGCCAGGGTGGGCACCATGTCTTAAAGGAGAGGCCCTCCCCACAGCTATCCTACCCCAGTGACCTTGACCCCCAGCTCCATCCATAGATGGGAACAGCAGGCCCAGAGATGGGGCTGATACCAAAGGAGGGCCACCTATCCAGAAGCAGAGCCAGGGTCAACCCCAGACCTCCATCTGCTCTGGTCCTCTGGTGTGTGGATGGGGGTCCAAGCCCAGGAGGCATGGGAAGGAGCGGAGTTCTGCTCTATTCTGCACCCTCAGCCCCATCTCACTTACAACTCGGGGCCCAGACTGGAGTCCAAACAACTCAGGAGACAAAACCAGTTCAATCCCACAGAGTTTCTGTTGAAACTTCCTCTTTGCCAGGCACCAGCCCTGCGGACACTTCTAAGGACACCAGGACCCAGGCTAGTTGCCCTGACCACCATCATGTGTGTCATGGGAGGGCACATGGGCCCACAAATGGTTCTGGTTAAAGGGAAACAGAAGATGTTTCTGGCAGAGGGACATATGCACTTCCCTTGGGGACCACCTACCTGTTCCACTCTCCCCGACCCCTGGAACTGGGGCCATCATGAGCATGGTGTTGGGGGAGGTGGACACCTGGCCCCAAGATGGCCAGAATCCACCTGCCCTGCCTGACCAGTATTTCCAGAAGAAATCAGAGCTGTCCCCACATCTGTAACCCACGTGTCAGCTCAGTCTGGGCAAAGCCACCAAGCATCACTGCCTGTCCAGCAGGAGCCCCCCAGCTCTTGCTTCTCCCCTAGCAGCACCAATGGGCCGGGCTTCACCCCCTCCCCCTGAGGCGCGAAGGAGACCACATATCTGTCCTCAGTTCCACTTGTTGGGGGCACAGGAGTGGGGATGGACAGTGCTTAACCCAGCACCTGGTGCACCGGTCATGGAGCTGGCCTGAGGGGCTAGACGTGCGTGAGGCTGTGTGGGATAAGGTGTCTGCTCAGCTGATGCTGCACCTTGAGGAAATGCCTTCTGCACATCTGTGACCTGCTTCTGCTGAAGACCCACAGGAGGAAAAGCCCCTGAGGGCATGAACTCTTTTTCTCTTTTATAAGGAAACATCAAATAATCAATTCTGGACTTTCGAGCCAGGAATGTTAGTCCTCTAGGGGACCTTGAATGTTTCCTCTTGTTGGCAAGAGCTACAAAACCCATTATGCTTTCCTTTTTTGCTATGGCTGCTAGGAAGTTCATACTCACATGAAGGGACCAATCATAAGCACTGGCTCCTCTCTGGCTCCTGAGATAATTCTCTCTCCCCCTCCCTCTAGATTATTCCTGAAATGTTTCTTTGTTTTCCATGTCTTGGTCCTATGCTTAAGTATATATTGTTTTTCAGAGTTCCAACAGAAAGAATCTAATTTGGTAATACAACCAGCCACCTAGCATTATATAGCAGATAATTTCATTTGGATCCTCAGAGGTTCATGCACATCCCCCGTCCCCATCTTTGAGCCCTCCCCTTTAGAAAGCAGGGCCCTCCCTACATGCTTCAGAGACATTAACTCGAGTTATTCTCGAGACACTGAGGCCACTGCTTTGTTGTCAGCACAGACACATCTCCCCACCCCCCCACTGCACACAACTGGGGCATGGTGCCAGGCAGAAAACCAGGTCTCAGTCCTGCTTTGCCTGTGAATACCTGGCCTTGGGGTTGTCCCTCCTAGTGCCCAGTTGAACATGTGGAAAATGGGAATTAGTGATTGTTCCTCTCAGAGGTGAGAGAGGAGGCCCTGAGATCTGACTTCTGGGCTCCCTTTTCCCAGCTCAGGGCTCCCCTCCCTGTAAACTGACAAAGCCCTGGACTCTCCCAGCAGAGAGCAGGCCAGAATGGGGTGCTGGGCTCTGTGTGCTGGGTGGAAGCGGTGCAGCCCTCCTGGCTCCCACTGCAGAGTCGGGGCACCCTGAAGGCAGGGCCTGGCCTGCAGCATCAGCCTGCATCACGCCCCAGGAGGAACCCAATGCCAAGAGCACGCAGACCGCAGGGAATGTCCTGACCCACCTCCTCTTCATAGCACCCTGACCCTAAGCTGCTGAGGTCACAGCCTGGGCCAGGGGGGCCACTCATCCATGAGAGCTCACAGGTCCCCATGGTCAATGATCCCCTCACTGGGGAACTTTTCAGGAAACCAAATAAGACAGAGGGGACACCCAGAGCACAGGCCTCGTGGGCACAGAGCCATCCTGCCCCGGGAGAGGCCCTTAGCCATGTCCCACCTCACTCAGCTTTGCTGTGCCACCTCTGCTAATCTAGAAACAGTCCTTTCCCCACAACAAAGTACGCTAAAGAGAGGAAGATCAGTGCGAATATTAGTTATTGTTATTGGTCCCAGCTTTAGAGGACTGATTTTCAGTCTGGCCCCTTTTGTGAGGCTCCTGGCAGAAGTTGAGTGGATGTGGCCCGGCTCTCTTAGGAGGAGCTGTGCTGCTAATCCTCCCTCCTCTGTCCTCAACGATCTGCCTTTAAGGCCTGGGTCAGCGCTCATTCATTCAGGCAACTCGGTCCCAAGAAGTCCCCAGCTGCTCCTTCTCTGCCCCCACCACTCATCCCCACCCTCAGGATCATCCAGAATATTTTTGGAGGCTGGAGGCTGCTGGGGCCCCAGGAGAGCCCCTGCAGAGCTCTCCTGCACTGGGACCCTCCTCCATCACCCTTCCTTCTGGAAACCCCAGGTCACCAAGGCTCTGCTCTGGGCTGCTGGGGCTCATGTGCTTCCATCCACCATAGCCTAACGGCCACCGATTGGGAGCCAGTGGGGCAGGGGTCAAAGTCTGCAGGGACTAGCTCGGGGCCTTCTTTGACACATACAGGTTTTGGAAGGAGTGGATGACCAGGAGAGTTTCGGAGCACCTGCTATGTGCCAGGTCATTGGTACCTACAACAGTGAGGGTGACCCACACAAGTCAGAGACAAGTGAGAGAGGACTTCATTCATCTCCTTGTACAGACAGGGAAACTGAAGCTCCAGAACGGGACACCACACTGCTCTGCCGAGGGCAGGGGAGGGCAGGGACAGAGCGGGTGCCTCCATGAGGACTCTTCGCCTTCCCAGCCAGGAGCCTGCCCCTGCCCCACACCCACAGCCCTCTCCCACCATGCTGCTTCCAGGGCATGGGGGCCATTCTCCCTCCACTGCCCTGCCCTCCTCTTCCTCTCTCTCTCTCTCTCTCTCTCTCAATCTCCTCTCTTGCCTCCATTGCTCCTCAGCTTTTAGTGACTCTGAGAATCTGCTATGGGAAGATTCTAGAAAAGCCAAGTACTCAGATTTCTGGCTGTCCCCAAACAACAATTTCTTACAAATGATGAGATGCCAGGACTCATTCATTCATCCCCTTAACTATTCATTTACTCGTTGAAATGTTTACCAAGCAGCGGCACTAGGAACATCAGAGGAGGCCAAAACACTGCGCGAGACACCGCCAGGCATTCACGATGATTCTGAAGGAATAAAAACCACAACCCTCAAGGAGCAGCCAGCGGGCTGGGGGCCTTATGCTCAAGGCATCCACACTGCAGGTTTCAATTCTAGGAACCACTTCAGAGCCCCCCAGACCCTCACATCTGCAGTCTCACTTATGTCCTTGGGGGCTGCCAGGCTCTGGCCTCCCCAGCCCCACCCCCAGGCACAGGGCTGCCCTGATTTCTGTCATCACGGAGCCCTTCAGGCTCTTACTGACCTGGGTTAGAGCCCTGCTGATGTCATCCCCTACATGGCGCACAGGGGTTCCCGAGGTCCCCAAAGATGCCCCACAGGTAAGAGGCAAGGCTGGAATTCCAGCTACATCTGATGCCAAAACCCAAGTCCTTCCTGAGTGAAGTCAGCTGTGGCCCATGGCCACTTCGTCTTGGTAGCTCCCTGTGTCCAAAAAGGCGTGGGCCTAAGGGACCAGGCATTTACAGATCATGCCCCAGATCTGATGTGGGTGTTTGCCAGAGGAAGCCTCTGGCTTGTGGCTGAGACCCTAGTGATGTCCCGTGACACTGCCTCCTTCCTGGGCCTCCACACTTGGCCCTTTGTCCTGGTTTCCAGGCCCATTCCTTGACTCTTAGGTAAGTCACCAGCCTGCCTAGGGGAGTTGGTTTCACACAAATCATGCATGGATTCCTTTTCCTGCTGCTGGTGTCTCTGGCCAAGCTGAGCCATAAACATAAGAAATCTCCCCAGCAGGTGGGCTTCCCCTCCAAGGCCCCCTCTGGATTCTGCATGATGCACTCATCCTGTCCCCAGACTTAGGGCGGCAGCAAAGCGTCTTCTCCTACAACCCCAGCCTCCAAGTGCATCCTCCTGAGGGCCCAAGAACCCTGCCCTGGGCCAGGCACGGTGGCCCAGGCCTGTAATCCCTAGCACTCTAGGAGGCTGAGTCAGGTGGATTGCTTGCACTCAGGAGTTCAAGACAAACCTGACCTGAGCAAGAGCAAGACCTCATCTCTACTAAAAATAGAAAAACTAGCCAGCTACTTGGGAGGCTGAGGCAAAAGAATTACTTGAGCTCAAGAGTTTGATGTTGTGAGCTATGATGCTACGGCACTCTACCTAAGGGTAACAAAGTGAGAGACTCTGTCTCACAAAAAAGGAACCCCGCCCTGACTGGGTTACTGAGGGGCTGGTGGTGCTCAGCTCTCCATCTTCTGTGGGTTTCCACCCCCAGGCAGGCACACTTTAGCTTGCGTCCTCGCTGCCACATGAGGGCCACCCAGAGCCTGCTCATCAGACAACACCTGCAGGGTGGGAGTGCGCCTTGGAGCCCCTCCAAGTGATCACAGGGGCCTTTAAGTAATTATTGCCTCAACCCCTCCATACAAACTACTTTGGGTAAAATGACTTTAAATACTGTTTTGCCTGTTTTCAGCCTGTAAACTAATCACTCACGGCACACAGAGGCATTGTAAGGGGCTGACTGGGAGAGGCCAGGGGAGTAATTATGTACAAGGCGCGAAACTCCTACATGAGAGGCACAGTTTACACTGAAATTATAATTAAACTTAGAGAAATCTCTTCCACCAAGCACAACATAATCTGTGTCAACCTCCCCGAGGGCCGCCACTCTCATCAAGCTGTTCGTTGCTGCAGGAAGGCACCAGGCTAGTAACCCAGCCCTGTCTGTGCCTCCGTGGCAGGCGTGGGGCTGCAACTCCCAGATTTGTGGTTATTAAGCCTAGAGATCCAGAACGTAACTAGCAGCCTGCAGGGAAACAGGCACAATGAAACTCGGGGTGCCCAGGGATGGGGAGCCAAGAGTCGGGGACCCAGGGCAGTCCCTGGTATCAGGACCAGTGAACAGGAGAGAGAGAGAGATGCCCTGGTGGCCAGGCACCAGCAACAGGGCCTAGAGTCCTGGGGCAGGCAGGACTTCAGCCTAGGAGCATCTGGAGACAGTGCCCAGCAAACTGGGAGGCCAGACATCCCGTCAGGACCGAGCGCACACTCTTGCTTCGTACTTTAAAGGCTCAGCCTGATTAAAAAGCAAGAATACCACAAACACCCACTTTCAGAAATGGGGAGAGGCAGGATGGGCCTGCCCTGTGCCCTAGAGCTCCACAGGATGGTCTCTGCTCTCTCCTGAAGGCAAACCCCACGACTGCCTTTCTCCCACCGAATGTGGAAGATGGTAACAACCGAGCCCTTGTGGTGAGGAATGATCTCCCAGCCCCAGACACTGACCTCTACTCAAGGTCATCAACCCCTGAGAGACAGATGGGGCAGGTGCTGCTCCTGTCCCCACTTACAGACGGAGACTCTGAGGCTCAGAATAGTTCAGTCACCCCGCCAAGGTCATGCAGTGTTAGGGAGGGTTCTTCAGAGAAACAGAGCTAATAGGAGGTGTGTATTGCTACCTCTGTGTCTGTAAATCCACATCTGTATCTATATATGGAATAAAGAACTGTCTCACTCGACTGTGGAAGCTGACAAGCCCCAGCACCTGCACTTGGTGCCTGGATTCCCGGGAGCCAGTTGCATGCCAGCCCAAGAGCAGGGGAAGACCTATGTCCCACCTCAGCCCCAGGCCAGGTCGCTCCTGCTTCTTCAGACTTTTCTATTCCAACATTGGTGGACTGAATGAGGTCCACCATGCTCCTGGGTCTGCCATTCAAATGCCAATTTCCTCCAGAAACAATCTCAGAGACACACCCAGAAGTTGTGCTCAACCAAATATCCAGGCACCTGTGGGCTACTCACTGCACCATCACAAAGTGACAGAACTGGGACCCGAAGCTCCAAGCCACAGCCTCTATGTCACCCTTAGCCTCACTGCTCCCCGTCCCTCATCTCCGCCATACACACACCTGCCGGCTGCCACTGGTACAGACAGGCACACAAACTGTGCTTCTGTTCTCTAGATTTCCCCAGCCTCAGTGGAAACAGTCACCTGAAAGAAGCCTGGTTTAAATGAGCCCCTCTGCATCCGAGGGACATGCTCCCGGGTCCAGAATCCAGAAAGATGCTATCTTCCACAGCACTGAAAACCTCACTCCACCATGAGCCCCTCTGCATCCAAGAGACATTCTCCCGGGTCCAGAATCCAGAATGACAGCTATCTTCCACAGCACTGAAAACCTCACTCCACCATCTTCCGCAGTACATCATTTCTGCTGAGAAACCGTCTCATCCCTGTGAAGGCAGTTTGTCTTTTTTCTCTAGCTACTTTTACACTTTCTGTCCCACCTGTTCACGGCAGTTTTACCAAAATATTCCTGGATGGACCTTCTTTGTTCTTCCCCCCCTTGGCATTAGTAGATCTTCTATGTTTGCTTCAGTTTCTTTCATCAGTTTTATAAGGTCCTCTGCCATTTTACCTTCACAAGCCTCTCTCCTACTCTCTCCCCTCTGCACCTCTAACCACACGTACCGCGCACCTGCTTCCAAGCCCCACCCGCCCCCTGTGCTCATTCTGCTCCTCATCCCCATCCTGGCTGACTTACCTTTCCACTTTACTAAAACTCTATTCTACAACCTGGTAAACCCATTTATTCAGTTTTTAATTTTAATCATAGCATTTTTCAGTTCTGGATTTCTACTTGTCTTTTAATAGATCTCAGTTCTCAATTTCTGTTTTAGCATCTGTTTTTACCTGAATAAAGTCCAGCTGTGAGAAGCCAGCAGCTGAACAATCTGTGGGTCTGCTTTTGTTGTCTATTTTTTTCTCTCAGTCCCGATTCTTGGTATTCCTTGCCATTTTTTAAGGGCTGGTTAGATTTTTGGCTCCCTTTCCTGATTATGAGCCCTGCAGGCGTCCTGACAGAGAGCTCGAAGTGTTTTCTCTTCTATTCTGGGACAAGCTGTAAGCTCCGATTCTTGTCTCCTCAGCATTGCGAGACTTCTGGCACGTCTGCAGCTTTCCCCAGGTATCTCAGCTTCTGTCTGCACAGCCTAATTCACCAGATGGTGCCCTGTCTCTCCAGGATCCTTGCTGCTCATATTCTGGCTGCCTTCACATATCCAAACTCCAAGTTCAGCCCCAGAGAACTTTTGCCGGCTCTCCTGCCCCTGAGACTGTATTCACGGCCTCTTGTCTGCAGCAGGCATTGGCAAATTCCCGAAATGAGGACTGGCTCATCTCTCCACTGTTCTCCTTTTTCTAAGATCTCAGCCCCTCAAGTCTCTGCTGCTCGCCAACATCTTCAAAAAGATTTTTAATATTAATATTTCACCACGCATTTCTACTTGTTAATCCATTGCAAGCTACTCTACAATAACAAGAAGCAGTAGTCACCAAATTGCAAGGAACTAAACTCACACACACAGTGTTTAGCTCTATAGAGTCCAAAGACAGGTGCTTTTCCCAATTTTTTTTTTTTTTTGAGACAGAGTCTCACTCTCTTGCTGTGGGTAGAGTGCCGTGACATCATCACAGCTCACAGCAACCTCAAACTCCTGGGCTCAAGCAATCCTCATGCCTCGGCCTCCTGAGTACCTGGGACTCTAGGCACCCACCACAACACCTGGCTAGTTTTTCTATTTTTTTAGTAAAGATGGAGTCTTGCTCTTGCTCAGGCTGGTCTCAAACTCCTGAGCTCAAGCAATCCATCCACCTCGGCCTCCCAGAGTGCTAGCAGCATTACAGGCATGAGCCACTGTGCCCAGGCTTTTACCAATTATTTTATTTGTAAAGGCAACGCAAAAGATAAGATGTCAGCAAGCAAGCTAGTGTCTCTGATCGTAACAGTAACCGCAGAATGATCTCGATGACTCACACGTCAGCCAATACACGTGGGCACGTCACGGGTTCTCCTTTATTCCTCACTGCAAGCCTCAGAGGTGTGGGTGTCCCAGGTGTGAGACCCAAGGCCCAGCTGGGAAGTGACACTATGTTCCACTGTCCTACTGGCTCTGAGTGGGAAGTTTCCTCCCTACTCTGATCATTTTTAGGATGGCAGCCACCCCGGTGAGGAGGGATAAAGCAACAAAACACAGTCCTGAGCCTCGGGGGACAGCGGTGCAGACCAGCCGTGGGAGACAGGCTGCACCACTGGCCCTCATGTGGACCAGCTTCCCCACAGGAGACACGCGGCCAGATCCTCAGCAGGCCCCTCTCCCAGCCCCCCCCCCACTTCTGCCTGGACAGCCTTCCCCAAGGCGGTGCAGGCAGGGCCCATGGGATTCAGTCCCCCAGCCTCATCTGACCATGGCCCCGAGGCTATTCCGATCCTCAGGCAGAACTGACACAAGAACCACTGAAGAGAACATGGGCTGGGGTCCTTGGGTGGGCTGCAGGGGGTCACTAATCCCTTGAAATTGTGCACAATGGATTCACGTGTGTGCATTTGTTCAGGAAGAGGGTCTGTGACTTTTATCAGATCCTCAAAGTGGTCTGTGACCAAGAAAAAAACTCAAAATGTCCAGACCAGAGGTGGCAGGAACCAAAGTTCAAATCCCAGGCCCACCTCTAACTGGCTGCGTTTCCTGTCCCTCTCTGAGTCTCAGTTTCTGCCTCTGTTCCAAGCCCCTTTATCACAGACCACCCAGGCTCTGTCTGCTCCACTCAGATCTGTCCTCCGCCCTTTCCCTACCCTGCTTGCTGCCAGTGTCCCAGGGCCTGGTCCCACAAGCCCCAGTACCAGGTTCTGGGTATGCTCTGCTTGGTGGGGACTCCAGCAGGGGTTGGGACAGTGGGAGTAGGGAAGAAGCCCAGGTGTCCCCCATCTTTCCCCTGGGGCTGCCTCTCTGGCAGGGCGGCCCCTTCTTTCACAGGGGCCCTGAGGGCTACTGATTTCACCCTCCCATGCCCCTCCCTGCCCACCTGCACAGGCTGACATCTCTCTGTGGGGCCTCCCTACATGGGCTCGGGAGCCTCGCCTGGACCCTGGCTGAGGCCAGTCCTCCCCACGTGGGCTCGGGACCCTCGCCTGGACCCCGGCTGAGGCTGGTCCTTCCCACATGGGCTCGGGAGCCCTGCCTGGACCCTGGCTGAGGCTGGTCCTCCCCACGTGGGCTCGGGAGCCTTGCCTGGACCCTGGCTGAGGCCGGTCCTCCCCATGTGGGCTCGGGAGCCTTGCCTGACCCTGGCTGAGGCTGCCGAGTGCCCTTCAGTTTTCTCACCCAGTGTCAACCAGCAGCAGGACAGAGATTGGAACCTGGTTCTCCCCACACTCCCCTGGTTCCACTGGGGTACCACTGCCCCAGGAAGCACAAAGCCTACAAGAACTCAGGATGGCTCAGGGCAGCACGCAGACTCAGCCAAGCTGACTCTGAAAGCCACATTGCATGCTCCCTCTGGGACAGGGTACCGGGCTCACTCCCCTCCTGCCCCGGAGCAAGCCTGTGGGATGAAGATGCTCCCCTAAAGAACAGAAATGTCAGGGCAAGGAGCTTCTGAAACCTCACTCCATAGGGAGGGAATGGAATAGGGTATCCTCGAGAGAGGTGAGCCACCAGAGTCTCTCTCCTCCCCACTGCCTGGGACTGCCTCAAACATCATCCCCCCACTGGAACGACCTATCTAATGATAGAAAAAACAGTCTGGTCTCAGCACTCTGGGAGGCCCAGGCAGGAGGATCACTTGAGCTCAAAAGTTCAAGATAATCTGAGTAAAAGCAAGACACTGTCTTTACTAAAAATGGAAAAACGAGGTTGATATTGTGACAGGTGCCTGTAGTCCCAGCTACCGGGAGGCTGAGGGAGGAGGATCGCTCGAGCCCATGAGTCTTAGGTTGCTGTGAACCATGATGATGCCACTGCACTGTAGCCTGGGCGACAGAGTCTCACTCTGTCTCAGATAAACAAAAAGAACAAGTTCATGTCCACTGAGAAAAACACAAATAAGTTTGGGCAGGACGTGGTATGTGAATCATAGAGCCAGGCCCTCCGCCCTGCCAACCCCACTGGAGAAGACAGCATGAGCGTATGGTCACCAGGCTTCTCACTACACCTGTAAAATGCTGTTCCCACGGCTGTCCTTGCCTGTCTAGAGGCAGAAAGAGCTGGGCAGGGCTGGGCTCTGGAGAAGGAGAGACCTGGCTTATGATCCTGCCTTGCCCCCAGTGCCGTGACCTGTGAGTCAGGAATAGTAACACTTACCTATCTAGGGCGTGAGGAATCAGTCAGGGACTGCCAGAGGAACGAAGCATTGAGCAGGCACTTGCAAAGGTCTCGGCTGAGATTCAAATCCAAGGCTAGGTGCTGCCCAGACCCTGGCCCTGCTCCTCTACCCTGCCTGTTGATCCCAGGAGTGCCGAGGAATGTTGAGAGGACAAGCAAGGCCGGGATGGGAGGAGGAGGTGGCCATGACTTAAAGGCCCCCAGGGAGTGTTGGGGTGGCACGGGCAGGAGGGTGTGGGGTGCTCGGAGGATCATGAGGCTCCAGCAACCTGTCTCAGGCTTCTCAAGGGATGCTGCCCCAAGGGCCAGCCTTCGGGAGTGCTCTAGACATGACCCACATAGAAGGCACTGGACAGGCAGGTGGGGGCAGGAAATGATGGGTCAAGTTAAACTGGGGCTTCCCTGCAGGATCCCTCAGTGCCCCAACTGTGCCACAGTCTACAGAGGGATATAGGGCCTGCAGCACCCCCAACCCGAGTTGTGCCTGGCCCTGGAATCGGCTCGTTTTTTGTTTTGTTTTGTTTTGACAGTCTCATTTTGTCCCCCTGGGTAGAATGTGATGCATCACAGCTCACAGCAACCTTCAACTCCTGGGTTCAAGTGATGCTCTTGCTTCAGCCTCTCAAATAGCTGGGACTACAGGTGCCCACCACAACACCCAGCTACTTTCTCTCTCTCTCTCTCTCTTTTTTCTTTTCTTTTCTTTTCTTTGAGATAGAGTCTCACTATGTTGCCCTGGGTAAAGTGCCGTGGTATCTCAGCCCGCAGCAACCTCAAACTCTTGGGCTTAAATGATTCTCTTGCCTCCGCCTCCCAAGTAACTGGAACTACAGGCACCCACCACAATGCCTGGCTATTTTGTTGTTGTTGTTGCAGTTGTCAGTGTTGTTTAGCTGGCCCAGGCTGGGTTAGAACCCGCCAGCCTCCATCCTTGTGGCTGACGCCTTAACCACTGTGCTACAGGCCCAGAGCCAGTTTTTCTATTTTTAGTAAAGACAGGTTCTTGCTCTTGCTCAGGCTGCTATCAAACTCCTGAGCTCAAGCGATCCACCTGCTTCGGCCTCTCAGAGTGCTGGGATTACAGGTATGGGCCACCATACCTGGCTGGCACTGACTGTTGGTTGATACACAGCCCAACTGAGAAAATGGCAGACTCCACCCGGCTGTGCACAGCTGGCTGGGGTATGGTCACAGACTCAACCGATGTCCACATTGCATTGAAAACTTCTCTGGTTCTTCCCTAGTGTCCTTTTTCTGTCCACGCCCCCAGAATAGCACATGACCTTCAGTCCTCACATCTCCTTGGGCCCCTCCTGCTGTGACAGTTTCTCACACTTCTTGTCTTTGATGACCTTGACAGTGTGAGGAGGGTTGGTTGGGTGTGTGTGGAGCATCCCTTGGGGGACTCTGCCTCCTATCTTACTCGTAAGCAGAGACGACATGCCACATCTGTCAGGACACACACTGTCACCACTGAGTGTGAGCCTGGACTGGACGGGGAGGTGGGCTGGCCAGGTCCCCCTCCCTGTCCCCTCGTGAGGCCTGGGCCTCTCAGCACAGCACACCCTGGAGAAGCTGTGCCAGGCTGAGCACAGCAGCAGCAGGTGCCTCTCTGGAGTGAGCTGAGCAAGCAGAGTGTGGGGAATCAAACTACCCTGCGGCCTCCTTGGGAATGAAGTTCTCCCTTCTCTGAATCCCACTTGGCCGTGTCTAATTAAGCTTGCTGCTCCCCCGAGCTGGGGCTGTTCCATGATCCCCACCAGGCCTCCAGCTCCAGCTCTGCCCACCCAGAAGGGGCATGCTGGGAAGCTGAGGCCCCCAGGCCCGCAGCCAGAGGGGCATCTGGTTACCCCACAAGACACCCATTTCTAGCCACCACATCAACATCAGAACATACCACACAAGGAGTCCAGAAACAATGGACCGGCAGAGGGGTTGCTGTCCCTGCATCCTCCTCCAGGGCCCTGAGTCCTCCAGGAGCACAGACAGGCCACAGCATCCCCTAGACCAGGGGAGGAAGTTGCTTCAGGCTGGTACAGTGGGAGGCCCAGGAATGAGGCCATGGGGGGCAGGATGCAGAATCCAAGCCCCCCTCCAAAATGTGTCCCCCCAAATGGCCTCAGAGAACTCAATGCCCTTGAGCTAGGCAGGCCACTGAGGGTGACAACAGCTCTCCTGGGAGGTAAAGGCTGGGAGTGCCAGGTGCCCCTCACAGCCCTGCCCCAGACCAGCTGCCTACCAAGGCCAGGGTCACCCTTCGAGGGAAAACAGCCAAGGCTATACAGGCCCGAGCACCACACCCAGGCTCACAGGCAGGAGAGCAAGGCTCTTCCCAGGCTGCACAGCCAGGAAGGCATGAGTGTGCTTCCTGCCACTGCCCACTCCAGAGACCCCTGGAACCCTGCCTGCAGTGCTGCCCCAGGGAGTCTCCGAAACTGGATGCCCAGGTGGGTTGTGCTTTTCCTACCTGGGCCTGTTCTGTCAGCCCTCGGGGGAGGGACAAATCCACCTGGAACTATGATTCTGGCTCAACCTGCATGGAACCCAAACACCAGCACCGTCTCCTGTGACTGTGCCCTCCACGAAAGGGAGCTGGGGCTTGGGGAGGAGATGTGCCTGCCACAGGCCCTACCACACCTCGTGGAGTTCCTGACCCCAAAGCCAGGATGGAAAAGGAAACCTGCCCTCGTCTGGAGGTCTCACACACTGTGACACCGTCCCGGGGAAACCTGCCCTCGTCTGGAGGTCTCACACACTGTGACACCATCCCGGGGAAACCTGCCCTCGTCTGGGGGTCTCACACACTGTGACACCATCCCGGGGAAACCTGCCCTCGTCTGGAGGTCTCACACACTGTGACACCATCCTAGGGAAGCCTGCCCTCGTCTGGAGGTCTCACACACTATGCCACCATCCTTGGGCAGGTCTGGGTGTGGGGCTGGGGAGAGTAGATGAGGGCCCCACCTGCTCTTCTAGGCCAGGAGGGGCTCAGAACTCTGCTCCTTATTTCAGAAGTCCCAGGGGGCTACGTGCCCCAGGGGTCCTCTGAGGCCACGAGGGACTACCAGCCAGCCTTGCGCCAGGAGGGGAAGGATGGGGGCCCCGGCGGGGCCCAGCATGGAGGCAGGGCAGCAGGTGGCCCACACACACTCCATGCTGCCCTTCCTAATTCACTCTCTCCCAGTCTCCCCATGGCCCTGGGGAAGAGTCGAAACTCTTTAAGGTAGGAGTTGGTCAGCTGCCCCACACGGAGGCCCATGTCTCTGCACCTCCACACCATCATACCCCTGTGCCCTCTGAGGAGCTGCCTGGGAGGCCAAGCCAGGCCCTGATGACTCTTTGCCACACTGATGCTGGAGCTCATTGCAATCTTCTTGAAAATTAGCTTCCTCAAAAAATAGGGACTATGTGGCCAGGTGTGACAGCTCACACCTCTGATCCCAGCACTCTGAACAGCCAAAGTGAGAGGATCCCTTGAGGCCAGGCCAGCTCAGGCCAGCCTGAGCAACATAGTGAGACTCAACTCGACCAAAAAGTTCAAAAATCAGCTGGGCATGGTGGCATATGTCTGTAGTCCAGCACTTTGGGAGGCTGAGGAGGAGGATGGCATGAGCCCAGGAGTCCAAGGCTGTGGTGACCTATGATGGCTCCACTGCACCCTTGACAGAACAAGACACTATCTCACAAAAAAAAAGTCAGGAGGACTATGCCTCGTTCCTGTCTGCATCAGCTGGAAGTGGACATTTACTAAATAATGCCCTCATATAACTAATTTCCACAGGGCACTGCCCTGCATTGGCCTGAAGGACAAGAATTGGAAGCCGGGCAGATTTTTCCCCTGAGACTTTGTTTCCCAGTCTGAGAAATGGGCCCATCAATATGAGTGACAGGTGTGTGCTCACCAGTATGTGATGACAAGTGCCATCACCCCTTGGCAAACTCCATCTCATCTGATGCTCACCGTGGCCTGGGCACAGCTAATTATTACTCCCATGGGGGGACTGAGGCTCAGAGAGGTGACCTAGCCAGCATGCTATCCGGTTTTGTCCAGCCCAGAGCCAGGGAGGTAGTGGCCATTGTGCTCTCCTTCCTCCCAGATGAGGAAATGAGGCCTTCAGGGCTCGGGATGGTGGGGGCCTGGTACCTCCAGGAACATCCAAAATCACAGGCCTCTTTGTCATCAGGATGCCTTCGCATGCAGCCTCTGGGTTGACCCGTTTCTTCACTCAGTCAACTGACCAAGCCTCAACCAGAGAGGGCCTAAGCAGCAACCACTGCGTGCCCACCCTAAGGGTGGACAAGTTGGTCAGGGCATGAGCCAGGGCAGAGAAGGGCAGTGGGGCCAATTCCAGGGGGTTGGGCTCCTCCGGCTGGCGGGATCTGGTTAGACCCCACAAGGCCCACACTGGGCCTGCTCCAGCCCTCACCACTGTTCCCAACCCAGAGAAGGCTGTTCCTCCAGAGTCTGAGTCATACTATGGCCCCTTTGCCCTCCTGGGGCCCCTACAATCCAGACAGGGTCCTACAATCCAGGCAGGTGAGGCTGGGAAGGCCAGATCCTTCCTGTTCATTGATGAGGAGGCTGAAGCCTCTAAGTGACTGGCCACCCACTGGGAAGCAGCAGGCCCAGCTGGAGTCCAGCACTCCCGGGTTCCAAAGCCCACAGGCTGCAGACCCTCCTGGAGCAGCCCTTTGGTGAGAGGGTGGCAAGAGAGGCGGGTTCAGCTCCTCCCCACTGGAAGCCCCCCCGGGGCTCTCCAAGGCCTCACTGCTACCAGCTCCCCACACCAGGAAGATTCTTCTGGAGCAAGGGTGCGTCTTCAGTAGCCACCTCCTGTACTCAGGCCCTAGCCAACAGAGGCAAATGAGCAGTGGAAGAGAGGGTGTAGGGTTGTGGGCTGAGCAGTGGTCAGAGGGGCTGCTGGGCAGGACCACCAGGTGTGCCACATGACCCCTCCTCCAGCTGAGACCTGAGGGTGGCAGTCACAGAAGTGGGGCACCCCAGCTCCTGCCTGGGGTAGGAGGAGGCCTTGAATCCCATCCGGAGGCCACTTAAAACCAGAGGTCAGCTTTGAGGGGATGACCAGGGGCCTGAGTTTTCTTCTGGAAAAATTCAAAGCTTCCTGCTTCTTGGATAAAAGACTTGGGGGCCCATCAGGCCTGGGGCAGAGCCCATCCAGAGTTCTGTGTGAACACATGAGAAACAGCCAAGGACACTCCCTGCAGCCCTCCTGGGTATGAGAACCCAGGGAATGTGTGGAGGAGGAGACAGCAGAGCCAGCTCCTATGCAAAGCTCCCCAGGGATCCCAGTCCGGGGCTTGTTCTGGAGACGCAGCAGCTTCTGGGGCTGAGCCTGGTGGGGGGAGGGCTGGTAGCCAATCTGGTGTGAGGCACAATGGGACAGATGGCCCCTGGAGGTGGCCCCGAGACACCGGGGGCTCCGGTTTTGTCCAGCTGAGACACAGTCATGGTGGCTGTGCCAAGTGCCCCAGCAGCCCCAAACGCGATGCTGTCCCTGCCTGGCTCTTCCTGGCCTTAGTTTCCCCACTTGTCCAGAGGACACAACTTCCTGGAACAGCACATCTGCAGTCCCACACCCTCAGCCCTTACCCCTCACCCACGGGCTCGCCACCAGCCATCTCTGGCCCCAAGGACTTGCCACAAACTGTTTTCCTCCATCACAGTGACTTGGTGACTCGGCAACCAGGGAAATCTGAAGCCACCTCTGTTGGCAGAGAGCACTGCCCTCCACCCGCTAGGCACCAGCTGGGCAGCACCAAGGCTGGCTGGAAAACACATGGCAGCCTCCTGCTCGGCAGTCCCAATATCCACCCTGCTGTCAGGGTGGGGCCTGGTACAGACAGCAGGGGACGGTGGGAGAGGACAGAGAGGGGAACTGGGGAAAAGAACGGGGCAGCCCTGTTGCTGGCTAGCCAGAAAAGGGGGGAAGGAGGGCCCCAAGCATGGCCCCATCCCTCATGGCCCATGGGCAGCCCCTAACCCCAGCCCAAGCCCAGGCGTCATGGAGGGTGTCAGGGCAGCGGGAGGAGAGGCTCAAAGAGGAAAATTCCAGCCCAGCAGCCAAGAGCACCAGCTTCCTGGACCATCCCGCCCAGGGCACTGCCATAGGAACAGAAATAAACAGACAGCGGCAGGGTGTGAGAAGGCCATTGACAGAGCCGTGAGTAATCCCTGGACCCTGGGACGGTGGGCGCCCACCCTGGCGTCACTAAGCCAGCAGCACCAGGCGCAAGAGAGACCATCACTGCCCCAGCAACCAGACAGAGGCTGTGTGGCCTGGGACCCCTCGGCCACTACGGTTCAGGCCCCCAAGAGCACCTGGCTCACGGGCACAGAGGAGTGAGAGCCCACGGCCCTTCTACACCACTGTGCACCCAGGGCAGGGCACACCTGGGCCGATGTGGAGGGGAAGATGGGGTGCTAGGCGGGCAGGGAAGGCAACACCAGCAGACAGGGGAAGCGGTGTGGTCACTGGTCAAGGACCAGCAGCAGTCAGGGCTGGTGGGCTCCATGGGAAGAGGGGAGGGGATGCCAGCACAGGGGGTTCCCCCCAGGCCTCTAGTGCCTGTGGGAAGATGGGGAGGCACAGATGGTTGTATAGCCCTTGAGTGACACAACTGGACTTCTGTTCTAGAAAGATCCTCCATGCTGCTGTGTGTGGCAGGGATGAAGGAGAGGAAGCCAGAGGCGAGTGATTACCAGGAGATGACCCATGATGCAGGGAGTCCTAGGGAGGGTGGGATAAGGCTTGGGATCTAAACAGGCAAGGGTGCTTCTTCCCAGCTTACTTCAGTGACCATCACCCCTGCGCTGGTACTACCTGGCCCTTTATAGGGAGCCAGGCCACGGGGATGGAGCCCTCTCCAATAACCCAAGACAGCCGCTGCTCTGGAGGGTGCCCACTGGCCAGGCCTGGAGGAGCCCACAGCAGGGTGGGGGGAGATCCTGCTTTTCTGATGTTCTCCAGTCCCCAAAGGAATCAGCTGGCTCACACCGGAGCTCAGCATCCTGCCGGGGCCATATCCAGAGGAAGACACCAGCCTGCCCAGAACCAGAGGGAGTACAGCACAGCCCTGGGCACGGCACTACCCGCTCAGGACCTCCTGCTGCCCAGGGCTAAGCTGAGGGGCAGCCTAGAGCTGGAGCACTGACACGTGAAGCCTGCGGGGCACAGACCAGCCCAGGATGGGCTTTGCTATCCTACTTCTCTCTACCTCCCTAGAGGGGCAGGTGTGTTCTCAGCCTCCTGGTAAGAATAGGGCAGCCACAATGGCACCCTGATGTCAGTCCTTGACAGCCCCCCTACAGGCTGCTGGAGAGCCTTCCCTAGGGAGAAGCCCAGGCACACAGAGGCAGTCACTTGCCCAGGCCTGCACAGGCTTGCTGACTCAGAGCCTGTGGGCTGGTCTGAGCTGGCGCCACACTGCCTCCCACAGCCCCCACCCCAGCCCCTGTGTCCAGGTCTCAGCTCCCAATAGCCCTCTGCTCACTTTGTCCCCTGGGCCCTTATGGAAACCTTCTGCCTCCAGGTGTCAACATTGAAGCCCAAGTGACCAGGGTCCCTGGAGGCAGGTAGAGCAGCCCTTGTTCTGGGACAGAGGGAGGAAGAAGGGAGGAGACTAGAGGGCCAAGACTGTGTCCGCAGAGGTGGGCTGGACTGAGAGTGGCCACTGTCCCAGGGGTCTCATGGGCCCACAAGGCAGGCCAGACCAGAGCCTAAGTCAGATAGCTCAGCCTAGCCTGGACCCTGGCCCAGACCTGGAGGCAAAAAGGAGGTTGGGGTGTCCCAGGGCCATCCCACACCAGCCTGGTACATGGCAGTGGTGGTACCTTTCCAAACCAGAAACCACAGGGGGTTCCTATAGGAGAAAATGTGCTCCAGGTGGCATGGGGTGGCTGTGGACCACTGGGGCAGGTAGATGAGAAGGGACCCTGTGAGACCATTATGTCTGGACACACCAGGAAAAGAAGGGGGACATGTAGCTCTACCCCTGGGGCTTGTCTGGAGGCCCTGGAGACAAAGCCCGCTCTGCTGAGGGTGCACTAGAGTGGGTGCCCAGATACGGGGCTGAGGGCAATCTCCCTTTCCAGCTGCCAGGGTAGGCTTCTGGCAGTGTTCACAGCCCGGGCTGAGGGTGCTGATGGCGCTCGGTGCCCAGGTTGGTTTGCTTTTTGCTTAAGCAACTCTTGGGAGAACAGAGGCTCCCTCCAGCCCAAGGCGGCACAGAGGCAGCAGTGGTGGGTGAGAGGTGGAGCGGGCCCGCGGGCAGGTGGTACCTGGTGTCCCCAGGCCCAGACTGACAGAGTGAGCAGGGCCCGGGTGGGTGTGGGCTGCCCTTCTAGTTAGTTGTTCAGAGTAGGTCAGGGGTAAGACCCAGAGGCCCAGGGGGCTGGGACTCACCAAGACCTCACGGGCGCCTGGGTGTGTGGGTTGGGGCCAGAGCCAGCCTGCCGGCCTCCTGCCCAGACCACACACCCCCGGGGCCCATATCCCCCAGCCCTCTCCCCCCCCAAAATGAGGACACTCCCAGCAGGAGACCTCACAGTTGCTTTCAGCAAGAGGCCAGGAGCCATCTGGGTTGGCCCTGGGGACAGTGGGGTCCCTGGCTCTTGCCAACGGGGCTCTCAGTCCCTGGAGGCTACAGTGTGTTTGCCTCACGGGAGCTCTGTCCAACACCCCTCACAGCCTGGGCCTTGATCAGAGGGGAACAGTAAAGAAAGTCTCGCTGTCCCCAACCCTCTGGCCATTCTAGGGAACGGTTGTGTGGGGTGCCCCAGCAGGGCTGTCTTGCCAAATCTAGGTACAAGGTGATAATGATAATGAAGACTGTTCTCATAACAGTCCCCGCAACGCCTGCTAAGGAGGGAGGTTGCTCTGAGCCAGGCTCCGGCCCCTACAGCCTCACTTTGCCAGAGCGCTGGTGTCAGGACCCAGCAGCCTTGGGGATGGAGAGAGGTTGGTTGGCCTGCTGGCCTCTGTCTGAGCCCCCACTCCTTGCTGAGGTGAGCCCAGCTGGCCCTTTAAGGAGCTGGGGGCCACCACTAGCCCTGCACATTCCTGCTCCTTCTGGAAGGCTAAGTTGGAGCAGAGACAAAATGTTCTCGCACGCTGCACAAACAAGCCTGAAGTGTTTTGAAAGCTTCTGCCAATATAAAAAACTGTACAATAGATGCAAGAATTGCAAAACGAGGCTCCCTGCTGCCAGGGAGGGGGTAGGAGACTAGGGGCACGAAGGCTGCCCACTGCCCGGCTCTGGGTGGGGCTGCAGTGGTGTGTGTGCTGGGCCACAGCCCACATAGGCAGACTGGTGTCTCTGCGTGTGTGGGCGTGTGTGTGTGCGTGTGTGCATGTGTATGCGTATGTGTGTGTATGTATGTGCATGTGTGTGTACGCTCATGAGCACCATCGGAGTGCCCCAGTCTGCATGTGTGACTACAGGGGATTCTGCTCAGACTAGGGCTTCCTCCTCACCAACTCTTCCCAGAGCCTAGCCAGGAGACACCTAGGATAGTGCTACTCTGGGCCCTGGGCTGCCAAGCATACTCACAGGGTGGGAAAGGGGCAGGGAGCTGGCTGCCCAGAGGGTTAGTAAGTGTCAGCAGAGAGCAGGGACCCTGCTGCTGAGCCAGGGAACTGTGGAGTGCCAGGTGAGGACCTTGTCGCGGGGTTTGTCTCTTAGCTCAGCCTGTTGTGTGAGCAGCACCAGTGCCAAGGTCTGCCTATGGACGGAGGCCGTTCTAAGGCTGGCTCAGCCACACCTGGCTCTGTTAACCTTGGGCTTGTCGTTAAATCTTCTGAGGCGCAGTTTCAGCTTCTGCAAGGTAAGCAGAACACACATGCCTTCCAGAGTCCCTGTGGCCAGGCCAGGTGAGCCATCTGCAGAGGAGCCTGGCCAGGACTGGGGCTTGTTCATGACCTAGTTGGATAGGTGACAGGGGACCCTCTCTGAGGAGGCTGAGAGCTGCAGGAGCCCCTGGCCCCTGCTCCAGTGTTCACCCAGCACATCTTTGAACTCCTCAGTGTGTGACACCCCACACAGACCCAGCCGTGACCCCAGGACAGGTGCAGACCAGGACCTGCCTGGGCAGTTGGTTAGTGCCAAGCTGAGGAAAGAGACCATGGGAACACAACAGTGGGGCAGCCAGGAGGCCACCAGAACTGGGACTGAAACAGCACCAGGCACACGGTAGGTGCTCAACTAATGCCCTTCGAGTGCCTGAGTGACCACTGTAGGGAAGGAGAAGACTGAACTCAGAAACGTGTGTCCCCCGCAAGGTGACAGGTAGGAAGTGGTCAAATGAGGTGCTCCATGTTTGCCTGGTACATGGGCCAGAGGTGAATCTGACAGGGCAGGGCCCTATCCCCCTACAGCCTGCTCCCCATGTGGTATAGACCTCTACCCATCCCAAGAGTAGATTGTGTCCTCAGAGTTGGCTGGAAGCCAGGCACCATGGGAACAGCCAATTCCTTGGATTCCGGCCTGAACCAAACTGTCAGGAACAGCCCCTGGGAGGCCAAGGAGCATCCTCCTTGCTGGCCACAGCAGGAGACAGCCCAGCCAGAGGGCCCATTGGGGAAGTGGGTGTCAGGGAACTAGCTGCAAGGCCAGCCAATACCAGGGCTGCCAGGCTGTCCACCCCTCAGGCTCCCAAGGCCAATGGGGGACTCCCAACAGGGTGGAGCCTCCAGCTACCTGTGAGCCAGAATCACTCAGAACACATGAGGGCAGATGAAGTCTCTCTCTAAGGCACCCGGCAAGAAAGGGGGAACCCCACGGTGTGGGTTCCAGCAGCCCCACCCATGCAGAGCACCAAAAGCCTTGGGGCAGGGGTGGAGATGGGGGGACATGCCCTGAGCTGCCCAAGTCTTCAGCCCTGGGCCAATTATGAGTGACAGGAATGCAGTGAGGGCACCAGTCCTCACGTCCAGCACTGGTCCTATGGGGAGATCTGCTTACACCTGAGCCCCCTCGTTCCCAAAGTGTATCCCAGCCAGGGAGCACAGGTGCCACACGGGGTGAAGGGAGTGACGTGGCCATGCCACCGAGGAATCGGTGGAGCCCTATCTCTGGACCCACCACCCTCGCCCCACCGCCTGTTGGGCCCCCCCCCCAGGCCACTCTCTGGACCCACCACCTTCTCCCCACAGCCTGGTGCGGCCCCCCCAGGCCACTCTCTGGACCCACCACCTTCTCCCCACAGCCTGGTGCGGCCACCCCCCAGGCCACTCTCTGGACCCACCACCTTCTGCCCACAGCCTGGTGCGGCCCCCCCCGCCCAGGCACCCCCCCACCCACCACCGCCTGAAGCGGTGCTGAGAGGCCCCGCGCTGGCCCCCCCACCGTCTCCCCACATCCTTATGGGCCCCCCCACAGGCCACTCTCTTGAACAACCACCTTCTCCCCACAGCCTGGTGCGGCCCCCCCCCAGGCCACTCTCTTGACCCACCACCTTCTCCACACAGCCTGGTGCGGCCCCCCCAGGCCACTCTCT
>CAUYQV010168634.1:0-21809 GCA_963574575.1 Galagoides demidoff
CTTATTAGGTTATAGCTTTCATATAAAAAGGTTTAAATTAATTTCATAATAGGGGTGTGTATATTGGATACTTTTTCTTCCATTCCTGTGATACTTTGCTAAGCAGAACATTTTCCAGCTCCATCCATGTGAACGTGAAGGACGTAAAGTCTCCATCTTTCTTTATGGCTGCATAGTATTCCATGGTGTACATATACCACAGTTTGTTGATCCATTCGTAGATCAATGGGCACTTGGGCTTCTTCCATCAAAGAGATTATTTTAAGAGATAAAATAAACTAGCAAAATAATTAAATACTTCCCATAATAAAAACAACTGACTAACTAAACAAACAAAAAATCCCAATCAATTGTACTATATATTTTACTGGGCTTCACAGTATGAAGAAATATTTTAGCTGGATTACGCCTATAATCCTAGCAATCTGGGAGGCCGAGGTGGATGGATTGCCTAAGCTCAAGAGTTCGAGACTAGCCTGAGCCAGAGAGAGACCCCATCTCTAAAAATAGCCGGGCATTGTGACAGACGCCTGTAGTCCCAACTACTTAGGAGGCTGAGACAAGAGAATCAGTTAAGCCAAAGAGTCTGAGGTTGCTGTGAACTGTGACACCACAGCACTCTACCAAGGGCGACAACAACAATATTAACAACAAAAGAAATATTTTAGTGTATTAAATATTTTCATTGTTTTTTCTATAAAAATAGATATTTATAAAGTGTAATCATGAAAATGTTTTCATTATAAATATCTATACTTTTTGATAAAACTTCAACTTTATAGTTGTTTGCATATAATTTTAAAAGGCATTAAAGTTTGAAAATTTGAAAATCAGTCTATTGAATAAAAATAGAAGTGAAAAGCTTTATAGGATTATATTCCTGTGGATTAACTTTTAAAAAAAATTCTATTGTGGTTGGCAAACATTAATGACACAAATAACCATAATCATCTTAGCTAGTATTAAATAAAAACAACTCTAAATGGAGTCTTACTGAATTTAAATAAACCCTGCCATTAGAGAATAATGTTTTAGAGAACATTTTTAAACCACAAATTCTCAACTAAAATTTAATAGTGTCATCTAGTTGATCAATTAGTAAAAAGCCATTAACTAAATGGCAGTGCAATTAAATAGACTTGTAGAACATGTTTAGTTAAGACTGGCTAAGTCATTTGAGAACTGTAGTTTTTAGAACTTGATTTAGGAAACGTATTGTTGGACGACTCAGATCTTTTGCATTTTAGTAATGTAATATTTTGATAATGTAACACCATTATCTAGGGAATGAAAAGGTAAATTAGTAACACAGTGAATGATAAATATGTACCTATCTTGATTTAAAGCCTGTAATGTAGTTTGATTTTTTTCCAATAAAATGAGAGGCAACAGTAATCTGTAAAAGCTGTTATGTAAGTAATCCCAATGCCTGGCTTGGAATGGATAGATTTGCTTTGACTGGTCTTTAAAAGTCATTTTGGGATAAAGCAGAGTGAAAAGAATGGAGCAACATTATACAATAAAACATAATTTTCCACTGCAGCGGTTCTCAACCTGTGGGTTGTGACCCTCAGGAACTGTATTAAAGGGTTGTGGCATTAAGAAGGTTGAAATCTTGATGTAATACCAACACACAATTTGATTGCTGATTTATTGTTGTTGATCAAAACAACAAAACAACAAAAAAAGAAAAGCCGTGTAGATTTGTGCATCCTGAAGGGGATTTATATCTTTATAGAAGGATAGATAGGGAACCATTGATAAATAAGGCATTGTTTCTGGTCTTTGATTTGTTTTTGTTTAAGCCTGCTCCTCCCCTACCTGCCTTTTTTGTTGCAAGTAATGGAAGCTAGTAGCTTCACCCATTGTCAGATAGCCAATACATTGAAATAATGCCTTGAATGAATCTCAAGTAACTGCAGAAATAGAAAAGAATCATAATATAGGAAAACTAACACAAATGGATAATAAAAAATTCTACTATTACAGAAGGCACTGTAATATTTATACCTGACCAGTAAACTAAGTCCTCTACAGATGAAAAGCATCACTTTAAAATTAATTCCTTTTGCATTACATCAAATGATGCACCTTTATCTGATACTAAAAAAAAGGAGTATGTTTTAATTGGTAGATCTCTAAGGAGCACAGTTATGTGTACAGAACTTACTACTATTCCAGTGCATACAAGCATTTTAAAAATGAATTCTGTGATAACATCGTGGGAAGTGATAGCAAAGGTATTGTGTTCTTTGAATTTTTAAAATATAACTTTAAATGTTTTTTGTTTTGTTTCGTTGCAGTTTTTGGCCAGGGCTGGGTTTGAACCCGCCACCTCCGGCATATGGGGCCAGCGCCCTACTCCTTTGAGCTACAGGTGGTGCCCCCAAATATAACTTTAACTATAAAAGTAATATATATTCATTTTGGAAAGTTTTTAAAATGAAAAAATTAAGACAATATAAAATCCAATAGTATGATATTGCTTTTATGGTGAATAGCAGGATATCTGATATGCGTGGAGAATGAACTGTTTGATTAATTTTCCTCCTTCATAATTCTATACAGTGTCCTAAAAGTTGCCATAGGCTAAATAGAAATTACAACTAAATGTACATTTATTTATGTGATGGCTACCTTTTTATACACACCCCCTCACCCACAATCTTCTCTCCCACTATGGTGAACATATTCCAACCTATCTGTTGCTGTGTAATTTTTCCTATGTATGGAGACTTTTGGAACACCCTATAAACTGTAGAGTCTCTCTCTCTCTCTCTCTCGTTTTGATTCCCTGTTTGCCAATAACTGACAGTGGAACAAAGGCACTTGAATTTTTTTAAAAGTTAGCAGTTAGCAGTCAGTGTTCATTAATGTACCAATACAGAAGGAAACAAAGCAAAACAATCCCCTGACTCCCAAACAGCAATATGCTGGAAGCTGCACATTTAGATGTTAGGCTGAGGGTGACACCTTGTGGTAGTACTTAAGAAAAAAATTTATCCAATGCACAATGGCCGTTTTGTGATGATTAAAAATCAATACTTCCCAAATTTGAATATAAGTGAATTGGAATTCCATGATATTTTATAAACTAATTTAGGTCTCTTATTTATTGTTGGTAAAGAAATAATCATAGTGTTCGTTAGTGTACCAAAATAAAACAAACCTAAAACAACAGTGTGCTAGAAGCTGCACATTTAGATAGAGTTGGAATTCCATAACATTTTACAAAGTAATTTAAATCTCTTTTATTTAGAGTAGCTAAAACATTCATATTTTCAAAGCATATTATTAAGTTATTTATATTCTTTAGGCAACGAAGGTATAAGGTAGAACATTTTTATTATTTTTAAGCTTCTCGTCCAGGTCTACTTTGAAAAATTAAAGATCTGTATAACTACTATAATTATTTGTGAAAACTATTTCAATAATATTATAGGTCAGTTCATTTGTAGATAGTTACACAGGTGTTCTTTGTTTTTGTAATTTATTGAAAATTATGTTATTCTTTAGTCATTACTTACACAAGTATGGAAAAACTACACACATGTTTCACACATATCAACCCCTTCTAAAATCTTATTAAACTTTTTTTTACCTAATTCATTCCCTCTTATTTCTCTATAGTATTCAAGGGCAATTTTTGGAAAAATTTAGAAGATAACAGGCAGTAAAGTGATACTTTTCTTTAAAACTCTAGCAGCAGCAAAATCTTAGAAAAATGTTTATCCTGTTTTACAGACTACTAAATCTTACATGTCAGACTTTGGGTTATAATAGAATATTATATTATTATAATATTAAATTATTAAATAATTTAATAATAATAGATAATAATAATTTAACAACAATAATTTAATAGATAATAGATAATTAATGATAGAGAATAAAAATTAATTTAATAATAATAATTTAATAATCTAATAACAAAATATTAGAATTATTAAATTATTAATATAATATTAAATATTATATTATTTTCATAAAGCTTAACAGAGACCCTTATGCATACTTGAGATGCAGATATAGGGATGATATAGCAGATGTCTTACACATTGGGGTTTGTCCTCTCCTTGTTGAAGCCTCTACCACATCCCTCCTTGCTATCAGTTTTAACCAGCCTTTTCATTATGTCTCATAGAATTTTGTTCATATTACTAAAAAACTCTTACCACATTGCCTTATGATAAATTGAATATATTTCTGTGAGCAGCTTGAGGGGAGGAGTTTTAAATCCCTAGAATGTAGACCTGTAACAGGCCTTTAATAAATTTTTATGAATTTACTAAATTATTTTAATTATATTAAGAATGAAATATAAAAAATTAAAATATAATTATGATTATTTTAATAATTATACTCTAAGTGTTAAACATTGTGTTAGGTAATAGGAATACAACAGTAAACTATAGAGGATAGTCTTTACCTTTTATTGACAAGTGGAGGAAATCAAGTGAGGGAAAAAAGACATTAAAGAAGAAATTAGTTTGCTATTTCATTATAATGGTGGTAAGGGTTACGAAAGAAATATGTAGGAGAGTTTTATTGCATTTTAGTTTGAATAAAAAAGAAACTGCAACCACATATTTTACCAGTATAGTAATTATAATATATTTTTATTTCAAAGTAACATCTATATGAAAACATCATGGCTATTTGGTCTTAATTTTTAATCATAATGCATAATTTTTACCACTTAATCATAAGGAAGTCAAAGATTTTTTATAAAATATAGTATGAAGACCCATAGTTATGTAAATTTGGGGCAATTTGGCTCTGAGTCTCTAAAACAGAGGTTATGAAAATGTGGTTTGTGGATCAGCAGCATGAGTCAACTATGAACTTGGCTAGCGTGCAGATTTTTGGGTCTCACCTCATACCTACTGAATAAGAAACTCTGAAAGTGAGGCTCACCAAATGGTAAGCAAATAACTTTTCTAGGTGATTCTGAGGCATGTAAAAGTTGGGGAAAACTTACATAGATATTGGTCTAGGGAAAGAATTTAAGAAAACCCCCCAAATAATCACAACAATAACAAAACTAAATAAATGGGACCTGATCAAATTAAAAAGCTTCTGCATAGCCAAGGACACAGTCAATAGAGCAAAGAGACAACCTACAGAATGGGAGAAAATATTTGCATGCTGCACATCCAATAAAGGGCTGATAATCAGAATCTACAAAGAACTCAAGCAAACTGGTAAAAGAAAAATCAAACATCTCCATTGGAAAGTTGGCAAAAGACATGAACAGAAACTTTTTTTTTTTTTTTTTTAGAGATAGAGTCTTTCTCACAAACAGAAACATTTCAAATGAAGATGTACTAATGGCCAACAAACACATGAAAAAATGCTCAACACCTCTAATCATTAGGGAAATGCAAATTAAAACCACAATGACATATTACCTAACTCCAGTGAGAATAGCTTTTATCAGAAAGTTCCAAAATAACAAGTGCTGGCATGGATGTGAATAGAAAGGAGCTCTTATACATTGTTGGTGGGACTATGCATGTGGGTGCAAACTAGTACAACCTCTATGGAAAGTAGTATGGAGATAACACAAAGAATTAAAAATAGACCTACCATTTGATCCAGCAATCCCACTACTAGTATTTAAGACATTTTATAATAAAGACGCTTGTACCTGAATGTTTGCTTATGGCAGTACAATTCACAATCGCAAAGATGTGGAATATGTGAGTGGATTAATAAAATGTGGCATATGTATACCATGGAAAATATAAAAAATGGTGATCTAGTATCTTTTGTAGTGACCTGGTTGGAACTAGAGATAATTTTTCTAAGTGAAGTATAGGAAGAATGAAAAAACAAACAACACATGTATTCAATACTAAATTGGAACAAATCGATCAGCACTTAAGTACATGTACATGTGGAGGTAAAGCTCAACAGAAATCAAACAGGTGGGAGGGGGGATGAGTAAATTCACAGCCATTGGGTACAGTGTACATTATCTGGGGGAAAGGCACACTTATCACTTTGACTCAAATGCTATATAATTTGCTTTTGTACCAAAACATGTGTACCCCTGTAAAATTTTGAAATAATAAAAACAAGAGTGAATATTTTGGCCAGAAATGATGGCTCATGCCTATAATCCTACCACTTTGGGAAGTCTAGGAGAAAGGATTGCTTGAGATCAGGAGTTGGAGATCAGCCTGCATAACAGTGAGACCCTGTCTCTACCAAAAAAAAAAAAAAAATTGACTGTTGGAGGGGCACGCACCTGTAGTCACAAGTACTCGGAGACTGAGGCAAAAGGATCACTTGAACCCAGGAGTTTGAGTTTGCAGTGAGCTATGATGACGCCACTGCACTCTAGTTTGAGCAACAGAGGGAGACCGTGTCTCCAAAAAAAAAAAAAATGTATGTATGGGCACGTGGCTCACACCTGTAATGCTAGCACTCTGGGAGGCTGAGATGGGCAGATTGCTTGAGCTCAGGAGTTCAAAACCAGAATGAGCAAGAGTGAGACTCTGTCTCTACTAAAAATAGAAAAAAGTAGCTGGGTGTTATGGCAGATACCCATAGTCCCAGCTACTTAGGAAGCTGAGGCATGAGGATTTCCTGAGCCCAAGGGTTTGAGGTTGCTGTGAGCTCTGATGACACCATGGCACTCAACCTCAGGGCAAGAGAGTGGGACTCTGTCTCAAAAAAAAAAAAAAAAAGTACAGGTATATACACACACACATACCTAAACAAAATTAAAAAAAAGTCCTCTAAGAGTTATATAGAGCTTCACATTAGACTTAAGTCTTCAAGGACTTTGACTTCAAGGTAAATTTGAGGTAAGAACTCATTAAAAAACAAAACAAAAAAACTTTGGCTTTTGAAATCACTTATACTAATTTACATTGTTAATGAAGCTGTACTACTTTAAGAACACTACTTAAAAAGCGAAGTAAACTTGGTTTACATTAAAAAAAAAGATAAATTCAAGAAAAAAGAGATGTAAACATAAAATGTGGCTCAAATCTTATAATTCCCTTTGTTAAAATGCTGTATACTAAGTGTGATTAGGTGTCTAGTTTTTTTTGTCAGGCAACATTAAGTATTTGTTAAGTTAAATTTGACAGTTAAATTGGATGCCATTCTTTTTTTAATTTTTTTTTTTTTTTGAAATGAGATCTCAGTGCATTGCTTAGGCTGGACTCAAACTCTTAGGCTCAAGCAATTCTCCTGTATCAGCCTCCCAAGAAGCTGGGATTATTGGCCTTAGCCATCACACCTGGATGCCATTCTTGACTTTGGACTTTGTATATTTACTGCAAGATTTATGTCACCAGATGGCACCATTTAACTAAATTTATATGCTTTGGATGCTTACAAGTCTAGTTTCTAAATGAAAGATGTTATTATTTGAATTGATATGTGCTATCGCTGAAATAGGCAAAAATTAATTTCTTTTGATGGTATTTCTTCTCTATATGATAAGGTAGTGAAATGCCAAAGCTTTTGTAGGAGAATGAAAGAATCTGGTGACTTCTGCTAAGTACATAATAAGTGAAATGATGATGATGATCACTGTATCTAATGTATGGTAGCTGACAAAAAAGCAAAATACAATAGATTCGCCTATCTCAGTTTTCCTACGGCGAGCATACTAATGTCACTGAAATTATAGACTTGAATTTCACTTTCTGTTTTAGAAGTACTTTCAGGGAGTTGGTGTACATAAAAAAATATTTAAAAAAGAGCCTAAAACATTATTTTAGGAATAAACCCTTTCAAGATTCCTGAAATAGCATAGTAATAATATTGAAAAATAATGTCAATAGACTATATGTTCTATTGAACTGTAGAATTTATAAAATGAACAGAACATTGCCAGGCACAGTAGCTAATGCCTGTAATCCCAGCATTTGGGAGGCCAAGGTGGGAGGATTGCTTGAGGCCAGAAGTTCAAGAGAACAACATGGTGAGACCCCATCTCTAAAAAAAAAGAAAAAAGAAAAGAAAAATTAGTTGGGCATGGTGGTGTGTTCCTGTGGTCTCAGCTATTCTGGAAGCTGAGGCAAGAGGATTGCTTGAGCCTAGGAGTTTGACCTTGCAGTGACTTATGATGCCACAGGCAATAGAACAAGACTCTGTCTCAAAAAAAAAAAAAAAAAAAAAAAGAACGTTACATATAGATATTCTTTCTTAGTATAAGCATCCTAAAGGAAATGAATAGTTATTACTTGATTAAAAATTTCCTTAATACTTGTCTTACCTTTAAGTAGAATTAATCATGCTTTCTCTTATATTCCTACAGTATCTGTTCATATTTCTGTTACAACACTTATTTTGTTGTATTACTGTTAAATGATTACACTAGACTGTGAGCTTTTTGAATGCATTTCTGCCCTACCCCCAAGTCACATCAATCATAGTACTTTACTTTTTGGTCACTGTATGTATCACTATAAAAAATTTCGTTAATGTGTTTACTACATGAATTTCTCCACTAGAATGTAAATTTCTAAGAGAGCCATATTGCCAGTCTTATTAGTTGCTTTATCTTTTGTTAGACACTTACTGGTTCTGATTCAGTAAGTGTCTAATGTGGAATAGTCCTTCATTAAATTTCTTTCATTTGACAAAATATATTTGAATTCTCACTGTTTAAGAGACACTATGTTGAGCTCTGGAGTTAATTTGGATTCTTACTATTTAAGAGACACTATGTTAAGCTCTGTCTCTTGTGACAAGAGAGATGTGAACCCTGTCTTCATAAAGCTTGTGGTCTACTCCGTCAAACAAATAAGACATTAAACAAATAAATGCTTGTGATGAATACTTTGAAATAGTTATATGGATTGAATAGATAAAATAATAGGGAGTTTCTTGAGCTGGTCAAATTCATGTTATTGTGCTGTGTTTAAAAAATATCTAAATATTATTAGTTAATTATAACCTTCTAGTAGCTTTCTGTTATCCTTGGGTGAAATCTGGGCTTCGTACACTTAAGGTTCCCTATTATTCCATGTTTTCTCTTTTACCTCTTACCATCCTTCCCTGCTCACTATACTTCAGCCACACTGATTTTTTTCTCTGTTTCAGGACATTTTCATTTGCTTTTCTTTTATCTGGATTATCTTTATACCCAGATTTTTATATTAATGTCTTATGTCATCATTCAAGTTTCAGTGCTTCTGAAGTGCATTTCCACTTTACTACTGATCTCTGCCCTACCCCCAAGTCACATCAATCATAGTACTTTATTTTTTGGTCACTGTATGTATCACTATAAAAAATTTCGTTAATGTGTTTACTACATGAATTTCTCCACTAGAATGTAAATTTCTAAGAGAGCCATATTGCCAGTCTTATTAGTTGCTTTATCTTTTGTTAGCTAGGTGCCTAGCACTTAAAGCCACAAAATAAATTTTTGTTAAATGCAAGGATGAAGAACTACCTATTGCTATGTGGCTGATACCATGTTATATTCTTGTGTAAGTTAGAAAATTACTCATTTGAAAGGAGCAAAAATCTTAAGTAGGTAGAATTTCATCTTTACTGTGTAAGAAGTCTGAAGGTAGGCAGTTGCTGCCATTAAGTCAGCATCTGAGGAAAGTTCCTGCCAATGTATCTGTGATTATTGTAGTGTTTCTGTCTTGTTTCTTACTTCATGACAATAATACAGCTTCTGTGTCTGTGTTCATACATATGGTGGTACAGTGTGGTGTGAACAGGCAAAGGATCTTGGATTGTTAGTTTTCCTGAGTCATTTACTATTATTATTATTAATTATTTTTGAGACAGAATCTCATTATGTTGCCCTTGGTAGAGTGCCATGGCATCATAGCTCACAGCAACCTCAAACTCCTGGGCTTAAGAGATTCTCTTGTCTCAGCCTCCCAGTAGCTGGGACTACAGGCGCCCACCACAATGCCTGGCTATTTTTTTGTTGCCCTTGGCCCTGGCTGGTTTCGAACCTGCCAGCCTCGGTGTATGTGGCTGGTGCCATAACTACTGTGCCATTGGCACCGAAACAGTCATTTTTTATTGTATTGTGGCAGAGTCAGAGCTAAGAGTCTGGCAGTAGAACTTCTAGCAGGAAGTCACCTAATGTGGGTGAGATGGCTTTGTGGTAGGTTCTGACTGTTTACTGAGGCAGAATGGGAATTATAACATGACTTCAGGGAGAAGTATAGCAGTATAGTGCCAGGGAACCCAAGGTGAGAGTAGTCAGCCAGCTAAGGGTACCTGGGAGCATTGACTGAGCCTAAAGAATAGACCCCAGATGCTGACAAGAGACTTCTATTTAATACCAGAGGCCAGTGACCAGATAGACAGGGACTTTGCTCAAGGACCAGAGAAGCCAAAAGACAGCATGTAGATCTAGTGAACCCAACTTATTTCTATCCTCAAGCCACATGCTTCCCTCTTGAATTGTCTACTCCCATATACCTGGCACTATTTTAAAGAAAAAGAAACAGGGTGCGAGGGAGGCTATAGAACAGCAGTTCTCAACCTGTGGGTTGAGACCCACAGGAACTGTTTTAAAGGATTGCAGCATTAGGAAGGTTGAGAACAACTGCTATAGAATAAGCAGTTTTAGCTGAGAGGGATTGTTTAAATTATTGGAGCAAACTGCACTTTAAACCAGATTAGATGGTTACTCTTCCCAATTAACCAGGTGTTGAGGACCTGAATAAACCATAACTACAATAAAGAGCAGTACCATTATTTTGCAGTTATATGGTATAATAATATTTATAAATAGTAATATTTGTGACCCATTATGCTGAAGCATGTAGATCTCAGTGTTGGTTCTTACCTCTTTATTTTCCTTTCCAACTTGGTATTGAGTGTTGATGAAAAAGATTAACCATAAGAGGGAGCAGTGGACAAAGAAGTATCCCACGAGTGTCTCATAGGAAAGGCTTCCCAAACTTTATCCTATTAGTTCTGGCTCACAGCAAAAGATAGAAGAAAAAAAGAATGAGGAACATTGGTCTCTCTTACTTTGTTTACATGAGTCAGTTCTTAGAGTCACACTTAAGGAAGCATATCTCCTGTATCTCAGAAACAATTCCCTGCTCAGAAACCAGAAAAGTTAGACTGTTATGAATTTCAAACATTTCAATAATAACCTTCGGATATACCACATAGAATACGTTTCCCTGATTTCTATTTATGCCTTCCTAGATTCTAGCTTGTATTGTTTCCAGTTTTCTGTCAAAATAATTAGTCTTCACAAAATCATAAGATTAGAATTCTTTTTGCAGGATTGTATATTTTCAAATCAAGTCATCAAGGGTATATGAGCCCTTACAAAAGGCTTAACATGAATTCCTAAAAGTGGGCATTTTAAAATGCATAGAAACAAATTATACCAAATATTAAATATTACTTTCAGTAAAGCCTTGAGGTTAGGAAAAAAGTCATTGAAAGTAACCAGTTACTCCACAAATAAGCCTTGTGCTCCAGAAATAGTTGCTGTATGATTTTTTGAATAAGGTTCTAGGAACTCTCCAATTGCTCAAAGTAGAATGATAATTTAAAATATATAGGTGAGCTGCAGATTTCACTAATTGAGCAATAGTATTCCTCCCTTGTCTGCAGTTCTACTTTCTGCAGTTTTAGCTACCCGTGGACAATTGTGGCTTGGAAATATTAAATGGAAAAATCAAAAAATAAACAATTCTATTTTAAATTGTATGCTTTTCTGAGTAGCATGATGAAATTTCACACTCAGGACATGAATCATCTCTTTGTCCAGCTTATCAACCTGTATTTCTACTGCCTCTTAGTCATTTAATTAGCCATCTTGGTTATCAGATCAGCTGTTGTGGTATCCCAGAGCTTGAGTTCAAGTAACTCTTATTTTACTTAACAACGGCCCCAAAGTGCCAGAGCAGTGATGCCAAAAATTCGCATATCCCAAAGAGAAGATGTAAAGTGTTTTTGGTTAAATGAAAAGGTTTAAGTTCTTGATGCAATAAAGAAAGGAAAAAAAATTGTATGCTGAGGTTGCTAACAAGTTTTCTATCCATTAAATTATGAAGAATGAAAATGAAACTTGCGTTAGTTTTGCCACCACATCTCAAACTGCAAAAGCTACAGCCATTGTGCATGGTAAGTGCTTAGTTAAGATGGAACAGGCCTTAAGTTTATGGGTGGAAGACAAATAGAAACATGTTCTGATTGACAGAAAATGGCTTTCATATGATCCTGTCAGATGTGGGGACCAGATGTCAGATTCGTGTTGCTGGTTCTTGGTTCCCAGTATTAAAGAATGGTTACTGGTGAGACTGGAACAAATAAGCTGAGAGCTTGACTGTCCTTATTGGGAGAAGGGTTCTCCACAAGCATGTTGCAGCTAGAATCCATGATGCACTTTCTCCTGATCTGCTCATGTGGGTACCCTTGCCTCCCAAGACTAATTTACAAATCTCCCTTCATTACCTCTGTGCAATGTGGTCAAGGTCTGGGGATATAAGATCTGGCCTCAGGACTGCCCCTTGGTCCCTGAAGGTCAATCCCTGACCATGGTGGAGAGAAGTCCTGTATAGAGTATATACTAGTCCCATATTGTCCATGAGGTATCCAAGATGGTTCAGCATTCTTGGGGCATGTCCTGCTCTGATGGAGTTATCAGGCAAAGAACAACCAGGGAGAGCTGGTATGTGGGAAGCTCACAGTCTGAGCATTCCTCAGTCTGCTGCAGGACCCCTAGAGAAAATGTCTGAGCCCCACTCTCTGTGGATGCAGCAATGGAGAGGGAATGCAGTTCCTAGAAGTCCTGGTTCAATCATGGCAGCAGCCACAGGCAGTATAGAGAAGGGGAGAGGGGAAAGAGTCTGAATGAAGGAAAACTGGCATTTTGGTTATCTCTGTCCCTGTCTCCAGAAGGCAGCCCACCCAGAATGTCCAAGCTCTGAGGTCACACATATGCCCAGGCATCCACCAACCCCCTGCAGCTCCTGTAGTCTGGGCTGAAGTTGGCAAATGCTTGTGTGGGAATGAGTGAGATGAAAACTGAGAAGCTGAAGCCCCTTGGGGAGGACAAAGGTGCACAGTAGGGATAGAAGCAATGTGACACCTGCTATCTCAGCTTGGATCTGTGGTGATGGGAAGTGACCCAGAGTGTGCTGGCAGCCTGGTTCTTTGCCCTTAAGAAGCTGCCAGTTTCCTGGTGGCAGTTTGGGGCTCGTGAGAGTAGAATAGCTCTCCAGCATCGTGGGAACCCACTGACTGCCCAGAGATGTAGGGGAGGGAGAAATAAACTGCTCTATCTGCTCTTCTCACTGACTCCAGTGACCTCTGCTGATTTATCTTACTCCTTCATGTTTTGTTCCAGAAATTCTTCCATCTTTGCATTTCTAATAGAACCAAATCTTAGTTTAACCTTTCTCCTTCTCTAGTTAATTTTTTTTCGTTTTTTGTATGTGTTTTATATGTCTTATTTGTGGTATTCCCTTCCACCTGTAATGTAATTTTCTTGTGAGCAGGGACTTAGTTGTCTTTCACTCCTTCAATCTTAACACTTAGCAGAATTTATGATATATAATTGAAACTTGTATGATTTGGTAAATGAAGGAAAAGCTAACTTATTTCTGATTGTTGACTTTTTTTGAGACAAGATCTTGTTCTGTTCACCCAGACAAGAGCTGGATGTGCTATGGTGCTATCATATAGTTCACTGTAATCTTGAGTTTTTGGTTTCAAGTGATCTTCCTTTCTCAACCTCCAACGTTCTGGGATTATAGGTGTGAGTCACTGTGCCTGGCCCACTTTTAAATTTTGACAAGATAACTACATTAAAATTGTCTTTGTTTATGCTTTTTCTTTAAAATCAAAATCATTAGATTCTTTGATGAAAAGTAGTGTTTTCAGAAAGATATGCATTTAAAAAGGATCCTTGTATATGCAATAAATTATAGTTAATTCTGCAGGAATTCTGCATTCTTTTCAGGGTCTTTGTGCCAAGAGCTCAGGGCATCAGAGAATGTGATTTATGATGTCAGGAAAGTACATTAGGTTAATTATGCTACTGCATTGCCAGGCAATCTCTTGGAGTTTGCTGGTATGAAACAATCAAAACAACATCATTTAAAATTGGTAGATCTATTGAAGCATGTAAATTTTACTTGTTTACATGTCCTACTCCTTTTTCAGATTAGTGATGATAATATGAACAAAGTTATATTATTTGTAACCATGAAAATTTGACGAAATAAAAATATGGACTCTATTAACAAGACTTAGCTTCTAGTATTTAATGTAGAAGACTTCTGAGACATCTTTTCTCTTTTATATGCTTGAACCTTTTCCCTTAGAATTCTTGACTAAATCTCAGCTCTTTTGAGAAATTTAGAACTGCTTTAAAAAATGTATTCTTATTGTTATAATTATTTATTATAATATATTTTCCTAAGGTTGTTAACTTATTTGTTAATCAGTTTTTTTTAAAACTTTTATAGAGCACCAGGCTGGGCATGGTGGCTCATGCCTATAGTCCTAGCACTCTGAGAGGCTGAGGAGAGTGGATTGCTTGCGCTTAGGAATTTGAGACCAGCTTGAACAAGAGCGAGACTCTATCTCTAAAATAAATAGATGGGTGTTGTGGTGGGCACCTGTAGTCCCAGCTACTTGGGTGGCTGAGGCAAGAGAATTGTTTAAGCATAAGAGTTTGAGGTTGCTATGAGCTATGATGTCAAGACACTCTACCAAGGGCATCAAAGTGAGACTCTGTCTCAAAAAAAAAAATTATGGAGCATCTATGATGTGCTAAACACTGTTCTAGATGTTGGGTATATATCAGTGGACAGATATACTTTTCATGGAATTTATATTAAGTAGTAGATGTCAGCAATATACAAATGTATAGTTTGGAGAAAAATATGGCAGGGAAGGTGAATATGGAGTAAGAAGGAGGGGGAGAAGAGATGCTGTATTTTTCTTTTTCTTAGAGACAAGAGTCTTGCTGTGTTGCTCAGGCTGGTCTCCTACTCAAGCAATCCTCTGCCTCAGCCTACCAAAGTGCAGGGATTACAGGTGTGGGCCACTGCGCCAGCTGAAGATGGTATTTTAAATAGAATAGTTAACAAAGTCCTGTTTAAGAAGACGTGTAAGTAAAGACTTGAGGGAGCTGAGGAGGTGAGTCATAAAGTTATCTGCAGAGGAAAGAGCAAGTGCAAAGGCCTTGGGGAAGGAGCGTGGCTACGTTATTTCAGAAATAGTATGAGTGCAGTGTGATAGACTCAATCACTTTTGACTGAGAGACAGTAGTAGGAAACGAGCTGGGTTGTGGTGAAATGATAGATTACGTAGGGATTTCTTGTCTGTTATAAATACTGACTTTCATTGTGAATAAGGCAGAAATCCATTGGAGGGTTTTGAGAAGAAGAATGATATGATCTCACATATTAAAAATGATCAACTCTGCATTGTATGTTGAGAATTGATAGAAAGGATGCAAGGAAGAAGATGGAGAATGTGAGTTAGGAGTTTACTGTAATTTTCCAAGTGAAAAATGACTGTGGCTTAGATTAGGGTATGGCAGAAGTGGGAGTGGTGAGAGTGGTCAGAAATAGATTTTGAAGATAGGACCAAGGGGATTTGCTAATCGATTGGGTGCCCGATATGAGAAAAATAGAGGAGTGAAAAAAAATTTTTTTTTTTTTTTTTTCCTGAGCAGCTGGAGGTATGTCATTCCTAATTTCAGAGAGGGGAAGGTATAGAAAAACAGAATATTTGGGATAGGGTGGAAGATCACGATATGTTGAGTAAGCACATAGATATAGGAATTTGAAGCACCAGGGGGACTATCAAGGGGAAATTTGTATTTGGGAGAAGTCAGAATATCAATGTTTTTATTTTATTTTTATTTTTTTGAGACGGAGCCTCAAGCTATCCCCCTGGGTAGAGTGCTATGGCATCACAGCTCACAGCAACCTCCAACTCCTGGGCTCAAGTGAGTCTCCCGCCTCAACCTCCCAAGTAGCTGGGACCACAGGTGCCTGCCACAATGCCTGGCCATTTTTTGGTTGCAGCCATTATTGTAGTTTGGCGGGCTGGGCTGGGGATTGGAACCTGCCACCTTAGGTGTATGTGGCTGGCGCCTTAGCCGATTGAGCCATAGGCGCCGAGCCAAGAATATCAATGTTTTTAAAACCATGAGACATGAAGGAGAAGTAAGAGGTCATGAAATTCACAATAATATGAAATTTTTCATTAAATTTTCTGAAGCTGATAATGTTCATGATTGAGGTAGTTACAATTATTTTCTTGCCAAATTTCATGCAAAATAGTTTCATTAAAATTTCATATTGAAGCCAACTTGAATATAGCACAGCTGTTTATTAGATTTTACCTTTTTTAAATTAAAAAAAATTGAATTTCTCAAAAATGTGAATACTAATACTAGATAAAAAATTTAGTCTGACCCAAGTTCTATTTTCCATAAATAGTAGCAGTTTGGGATTCAATTAAATTTCAAATTTAAAAGAGGTTGTACTTAGTCTAACATTTTAAGAATCTACCTGATTTATTAGCACATATGAATCTAATTTTTAAGCCTTCTGGAATTGATTTGTCAAGATTATTTCTAATAGTGTAGAGATTAGGGCTAGAAATAGATGACAATTGGATTTGTCAAAGTTCTTGACTGCATGTAATAGACCAATACTGTGTAATATAAGTAGAAAGGGGATTTATTGGCAGGATATAAGATATTTGACACAACTACAGTATAACTGGAGATCAGACTCAGAAAATAGGCAGTGACCAAGAAAGATAAAGCACAGTCAAAATTTCTGCACAGAAAGAGTGAGATACTGGTACTTTGCTACCACATTGTTGGACTCTAGCTTCTTAACACTCATCACTGTGCCTTACACTTTTGGTTCCACCTTACTTACCATAAATTATATTTGACTATTCTGATACTCCTATGTCACTCTGTGACAAAAGCCCTTGCTCGGTTAAGACATATGTAAATATATCACTCTGCCTTAAACAAGACCTGAAGTTTGTTATTGTGAAATGGTGTAAGGAGTGTCATCTGAAATCAAATAGAAAATTATGATATCAGAGGTAGATGATGTGACTTAGAACACATGAAGTGAAATTAGGTAGCCGATAGATGTTTGAGTCATGTGTCCTGTGGATTTTGTGGCTTGGTTTGGATGGGCTCAGTTTCCTGCATTCACCACCTATTTCTTGCAGAGAATATTGTGGGTTATCTTCCCAGATGGAAGTCTTGAATAGGACCTTGAATGGGACATAACTTCTTATTATTCAAAGAAAGGTGGACCGATAGGGACAAGGAGGAAAACAGGGATTTAGGCAAAAGAAGGAAAGGAAATGTGGTACATTTTTTAAAGGTAGGAATTTTTGAAAAAAATAAAGATCTAACACATTTTGAGTTTTGGGAGGGCAAATTTTATCATTGTTTTCTTTTTCTCATTGTGTGTCTGCCACAAATCTGATAATAATTTCCATTGTTGAGTGCTGTGTGCAAGGTTCTAGGCTTTTTATGTAAATTATTGATAAGCCTCACAATAACAATGTTTAATAGTTATTATAATTTAACAAATTTGATGAAAATTATAAATCTCTACATATAAGAAGCTTAACGAGCTCTAAATATATAAATATTTATCTCCTCTAACTCAGAGCTCACCCAGTACTAAAGCAGCTACTCTTGCCTACTTGTCAAAAACCATTTGTAGGTAAATGTTTTAGTTGCTGTTGTTGGGTACAATAGGTAATAGTCGGGGCAAACAGTAGATTAAACAAAATGCTTGCAAAGAAAAGCTGGAGAAAATGGTACATTGGGAGTTAAGGCTTGGAAAACCTATAATGTATTCTAGGAAACTAGAAGGCCACCCGCATTTGTTTGGCTGTGCACGTGCTCAGGAAAGAGCTGAGTAAGCCATAAGCTGTTCCTGCTGGCTAACTTTGAGGGTCTGCAGAATTAGAAAGTGAAGGACAAGGCTGAGTTGTAAACTGTCTGGTTGAGTATTGAAGGTGTGTCCTAGCATGTACAAGAAGTCTCCTACAAAGACTGGGAAAATTTTTAGTTCTTAATGATTAAGGAAATATCCATTCAATCATTATCTAGCCCTCATGCAAATGGAGAAGAGACTTCAGAGGTCATACATGGCAAAGAACACAAACTTTATAAATTTATTTCAGAAAAGTCACTAAATAAATAAACAAAGACAACAACAACAACCTGAAACAACAAATCCTGGTTGGGGGAGTGGAGGGCAGGGGAGGAGAGAAATGAATCTGATTTCCAGAGTTGCCACTGTCAATGGAAAAGAATATGAACTCTGTAAAATAATTTAAAGAGGATTATTCTGAGCCAAATATGAGGACCATGGCCCGGAGCCAAGCTCAAGAAGCCTTGAGCAAGTGGACTTGCAGTGCTTGGGTTACAGTTTGGTTTTAAACATTTTCAGAGAGACAGAAATTACATGTTTAGTCACAAATCAATACATGTAAGATGTACATTGGTTTGGTTTTGACCCTGAAGGGCAGAACATCTAGAAATGGAGGCTTACAGGTTATAGGTGGGTTTGAAGACTTTTTGATTGGTAATTAGTTAAAAAGGTAAAGTTTTATCTAAAGGCTTGGAATGTTTAAAGTTAAGATAAGGAAGTCTGTTAACCAGAGATAAGCCACTGAACTTATAATCAGGCCGACAAGATCTGTTGGATAAATTGAGGACCTACAGGTATGGTTCAAGCTTGGTCTTCATAGTCTTAGGACTATGAATGAGTTATAAAAGATTTCTCCAAGAAGGGAAAAGGGCATGATGATGTATATCTAATTTCCCTTCTCCTGGCCAGCATCTTAGCTTTAGAGTCTTCCTGGGGTCCCCTGGCAAAGAGGGGGCCCATTCAATTAGCTGGGGGAGACTTAAGTTTTTATTTTAATTCACAGCACATTATAATATTTTAAATGACCAGTTTTCCACAGAAAGTTTTGAGGCATGCAAGGAAATGTGAAAGTATGGCCCATCCACAGAAGAAAAAACATAAATAGAAATTGACCCTGAGGAAGCTCAGACATTGGACTACCTAGGCAAAGCTTTTACATTAGGTGTTTTGAATATGTTCAATGACTAATGACACTCTCTTATACTTGACTCCAAAATTGACAGAATCATTCCAGCACACATTGGTAGTCTTGCTTGTAAGCAGAAGCCTACAATGACTTTTTTTTGGTGACATAATTCCTCTTTCAAAAGAAGGTGTGGTTTTGCATTTTTGAAGGATACAAACCATAGTTCTGTGGTTAAGCATTAGAACCACAACTCAAGTTGGAGATAAATCATTTTATTTATTTAAAAAATTACCTAAGATTTTAAATGTGGATACTTTGCATTATAACTGGCATATTGTAAGTACTCAGTCAAATCATTGCCATGAGCATCACTATTAAGTTATTAAGGAGAGAAATATCAATGAGAAGACTTATAGATCCAAGACAGTTGCTCTAGAGACTGATCCAAACACTTGTAAGGTTTAGTATAGTGAAGTTAGTATGCACGGTCTCCTATTAGTCAGTGTAGAACCACATTTGCTAAAACTTCTCAGTTTGATTTGACATGCTGTCTTTTATGCTTTCTTTATTCAATGATTACTTATTGACAAATATGCTTTTTGCATTCATTATGCTGTGATTTTAGATTTCTAATTGCTAATGTAAGGGAGATTTTGAAAACTGGTGAATAGTGGCTTAAGGTTTGATTTAAAATCATGTATTAAATACACAGTTTCTCTATTGTAATGTGGTAGGAATTGCTGGTTTTTGAAAAGTATTCTTGTTCACTGTCAGTAAAGTAAAGATAAAAGTGACAATATACAGAACTTTTAAAGATAGCTTTATAGACCTTTAATTTATGTAGGTATAACATCCAACAAATTTTAGTGAATTTATTAAATTGTGAAAATAATCCCCACAATCCAGTTTTAGAGCATTCACATAAACATAAACAAATCCTCACTTCCTCTTAGCCTATAACTGATCTGCTTTCTGTCTCTATAAATTTTCCTTTTCTGGACATTTCATATAAAATGAATCTTATAATATATCATCTTTCATTTCTAGTTTCTTTCATTTTGCGTAATGTTTTTGAAGTTCAGCCATGTTGTAGACTCTATCAGTCGTTCATTCCTTTTTATTGCTGAATAATATTTCAAAGTATTGATGTATTACATTTTTAAAAAGTCTGTCCAAATGGCAGACTTTTGGGGTGTTTTATATATAAGTGTGTGTGTGTGTATTAAATTGTTGCTGTGAACATGTCTTGCTATATACAGAAGCATTTATTTCTCATTGATAGATTTCCAGATATGGAATTGCTAGATTATATGGTAAGTATGTTTATTTTTTTCAAAAACTGCCAAATTATTTTTCAAAGTAGCAGTGTCATTTTACATTCCTACCCCATCCTTGCCAACACTTAGTATTATCATCATAGCTCACAACAACCTCAAATTTATGGGTTTAAGTGATCCTTCTGCCTCAGCCTCCTAAGTAACTGGGAGTATAGGTGCATATCACCATGCCCAGATAATTATTTTATTTTCTGTAGAGGAGGGGTCTCAGGTTGATCTCAAACTCTTGGCCTCATGCCAACTCCTGCCTAGGCCTTCCAAAATGCCAGGATTACAGGCATGAGCCACTGTGCCTGGCCTATGTGTACTTTTTAGATTCAGCTTCTTATATGTTAACTTGTGACATTCTGTGCCTACATTTATGAAAACATCCATTTATTTCTCATAAATTAGTTTCTCAACCTTGTGTTACTTCTAATTCATTGTCCCCTATCTATAATTTTATCCTTTTCTTTCTTTCTTTCTCTCTCTCTCTCGCCTTCCCTTCCTTTCCCTTTCTCGTCTCACTATGTCACCCTCAGTAGAGTGCTATGGCATCACAGCTCACAGCAACCTCCAGCTCTTGGACTTAAGTGATTCTCTTGCCTCAGCCTCCCAAGTAGCTGGGACCACAGGTGCCCGCCACAATGCCTAGCTATTTTTCTTTTCTTTTCTTTTTTTCTTGCAGTTGTCATTGTTGTTTGGCAGGCTCAGGCTGGGTTCAAACCTGCCAGCTCCAGTGTTTGTGCTTGGTGCCCTAGCCACTGAGCTACAGGCGCCAATCCTTTTGTTTCTTAAAAGTGTTTTGCTGCATTCTACTTTTGATATAAGGATTTGAGGTTCGTTATAAAACTTCTTTATACCAGAGATTTTTATACATATTGTGTATAAAATACATATATCTGTATTATAATAGTAATATGCACATATGTTTAGAGTTTGAGACTTAAGATGCCTTGCTTTTCTGGTGCTGGTTTTCTATATAGACAGCAACTTCCATGCTTAAAAAATATTTCATATAATATCTAACTATTTTTTTATTTTTTTTTAAAAGGACAACAGAATAAAAAAATTATATTTACTTAGAAGCATTCAGAATGTCAACAAAACAGCTGCAGCTTTTTTTGCAATTACAGAGTGGTATTCAGTTAACAGAACAACAATTATTTCGTGTAAGCTGCATCAGAGACAACTGAAGATGAAAAAAGTACCATCCTCATGTATAATTAATTTGTGCTGTGCACCGACAAGAACCTGCTTTAAATTTCCATGCCAATTTACAACCCCCATATGTACCAGGCAAGGTTAGTGGTTATTGAAAATACCACCAGGACAGGGCTATCTAAAGACACATTCGGTAGTGTGTTAACTATACAAAAAAAGACACTGTACAGTTTAAAAACAAATCTTACAGAGCCTTACATTTCAGTTTTTTTCTTTAAAAGGAGTGAGTTGTGTACA